>BJCO01363907.1:0-13979 GCA_018326465.1 Flaveria floridana
TGTCAGCTGTTTGACATCTTCAGTAGTTTAGGTGTTTTTCAGTAGTTTGTTAATAACGGTTTGATGTCACTATCAAGTGACATCAGCTAACGTCATTCTTGCTATAAAAGGAAGATGACCTAATTGTAATCCTTGCCGAAGCGTATGATCTAATAGAAAACACCTTTTTGCAGAATTGTTCTCTCTCTCTCTCTATAACTTTACTGTTCCATTGCAAAATCGTGTGTGTTCTTGCTTGTTTGCTTAATTCTTGTGCTAAATCCGCTGCGAATACAACCTAATTGATCAAACTAGAGGCTGAGATCCTATCAGGATGTTACAAGAGTCATCTCATGTCTTTCCATATCATCTTTAATGGTTTGGGAGATTCTTGTGTAAACCACCATTTTTTGAGGATTCATGTGCTGAAAAAGCATCTGGCCTAGTGCTTTCGGCGTTGCATTAGTAGCTGATTTATTCAGCTCTTTCGTAGCTTCCAATAGCAGCGTTAGTAATAGAACTTCTTCTTTAGCAAATACCTAGGGAAGAGCTTCATGTCCAAGCACGATCTCTCTTTTTGATGATTATTCATCATATCTCTTTCTTTTAAGAGAGGACGCAGAAAAGGTGTTGGATCTTTTCATCATGGCTAGTCTCTTCTTTCCAAGTTAAACCTTTTTGTTCATCCTCTTCATTACTCTTTTAGCTTCTTTCTCCTTCTCCTCCGCTATCATAGACATATCAATCAAGAAGCTTATTCATTTTGGCTTAAGCTTCCTATAGAGGCTCATATTAGTTAGTCCATTTGTAAGAGAAAGACATTGGATGTATAGCATGTAAAACTTGAGTTGCCAATCTCTGGAGAATGTCTTCAGCTTCTTTGGGCTCATCTTCCCCCTTTTAGTTGCATCATTTGAGATTCCGGATGAAACTATGCATGGGGAGGAAGACACATCCGATGGTTCGTGTGGTGCTGATAATTGAAGGCTAAGAATGATTGATTGTTGAAGGCCAATGGTCTCTTGAATTTTCTCCACTTTCTGTGAAGATCCATTGCATTTAAAGGAGCTTCCTGAAGAGTTGTAAGTTGTTCTTCAAGGACAGATACTCTTGCAACTTGCTTCTGGAGAGTTCTGAGTTGTACTTCCACCTCAGGTACGCTATCTGCCAAAAATTTCAAAAAGACAGTTCACAAATTCAAGAACTATGATTCTTTTTAGCATAACCTTGAAGCCTTGCATTCTGCTTGTAAGGAATTGAGTTGTTGAGCAAGCTCAAAGTTATAGGCCATCAATTTATTTATTTGTTTCATACTTTCCTAATCCATAGATGTGAAATCCTTAGGAGATGAGGTACTAGGCCGAGCCTCTTCACCCTCACCACAAGATGTGGTTTCTTGGCAACCGGATTCCTCTCCTCAAGAAATGACTCAAATGAGATATTCTCAAGGTGAGTTGTTGTGGTTGAGGTCTTAGTGATGTTGTCTCTATCCTGCTGATCGATTGATGAATCAACAATAGAGAAAGCCACTTCCACATTAATCCTTTCCTCCCTATGATCAATCTCTTAGGATAAAGGATGTATGTCAGATGTTACTACAAACATATCAGTCCCTACTGTCTGTATTGTATGGAAATTTGAAGAAGTGGATTATGCTAATGTGTTGTAGGGATATTATCATCCTGGGTGATAGATATGTGTATGGGAGATTATGGAGTTAAGTCTAATAGCCCGGGATGTGAACTAGTTCCTAGTTAGAGTTGTTTCTTAAAAGTTGTCTCAGTCATATGGGTATCACTTTTAGTTTTCTTAATAGAGTATTGGGACTCCGATTGAGGGATTATGGCTTCGATTTGGGTCTACTCAAAAGAAAGAAGAGAAACCTTATTCTTTGAGCCTTGTCTAAGTGTGGCTGACACCTTTGACTTGGCTTGGACCTTAGTTTCTAGTCTTGTCTTGTTAAGGGGACGCAATTTTGTTGCTTGCCTTTCCTCAGTAGAAGATATAGGTGTTCACTTTTGTTTGTGAGCTTTAGGCTTGGATGTAGAGGGTGTGGCATCAATAATGGTGGGTATTTCCATGCTGCCACCCTAAGGCTCGGTGACCTCAAGCATATGAGCAAACAAGGGAGTTATCTTCCTGGAAAAAATTTTGGCATTGCTTTGAACTTAGAGAATATTGTTTTGTTTAAAGTTCCTAAATATTGAAGAACTACGCTAAGCTAAAGTTTATCCCCTAATTCTTCTTGTAAAATTAGTTTTAAGAATCTAGGGTATATTAAAAACTTAAATATTGTAGCAGCAGTTACATTTTTGCACAAAATTTGAAGTTTGAAAATCATAACTCTACTATTTAACCAGACCATGGATAGCCCCTGCTAACTTTAATGGTACTTGATCCTATCCTCCGACTTGTTGGAAAGATAGTGTATGAAGATATGAACGATGATTCTCCAATTGTGATATACTAGTGATTTGGAGAAGGTCGACGTCGGGAAGGGTTCTTCATATCCCATATCCTTAAAAGTGGCACAGATCACTTCTTTGGAGAAAGAAGATTCACCATTTGCATCATTCAGCTTCAGATGTTAATGAAATTCGGCGCATGAAATCGTGACCTTCATCCCTTGTACTGTCGTAGTAAGGACCTTTGCTCCACGTTCCCTTTCTATAGAGTATGTGGTATAAAATTCCCTAATGTGTGTCTCACAGATCACCGGGTGTATTGTGATGGCAAAGGCATAATTGCTATTGCTTAGAAATTTAAGAACATGATCATAGACCTTATCACTTATGGGCTGAAGTGATTCGTTGATGTTGTGTATTAGATGGAATTCTAGGGTTTGTGGTTGAGCAACCATTGAAAGATGATTGAATTTGTAAGGGCTTGAGAGATTGAAGGTTTAAGGGTTTTCTTTGTGACGAAGATTGAAGATGACATTGGTGGGAAAACCTTTGATTTTAACAGTTATGGATACTATATAAAAATGAGAATTTTAAATTGTTTTACTATCGTAACTATAAAATTAACGGCGTGAGATGATGAAACAGTCTTTTCAGGTAACTTCACCTGCGACAGTACATGTTGAAAGATGAAAATTGGACCTACCGCATCTTTTTCAAAGACATGAGCAGAAATCATCCTATCTGCCGAATCTTCCCATTCGGCAAATACCCGCTTTGTCCAATTATCTGTTGATTTGCATAATTCGGCAGATACCCAGATATCTACTCAATCCTGCAGATACCTATTTATCTGCTGATTTGTAGATTTTAGCAGATACATAGTTTTACCCATGTTATCAAGAAAAGCACTTCTTTACAAAATTTTCAATTATCATTACTTAAATCATTTAATTATTTAAAGTACATCATCCCTTAGTATACAAATGATATTTAAATCTGAATTCATCAAAAGCCTTTATGAATAAATCTGCATATTATTCATTTGTATGGAGTTTAACTAATTTAATAATTTTCTTTTTTGCATAATCTTTAATATAATGATAACCGTGGTCAATGTTTTTTATGTTTGAATATTGAACGGGATTGTTGGTGACGGAGATAACACAATTGTTTTCATTGTGAATTTGAGTATTTATCAAAGTTACTCCATAATCTCTAAGTTGAGTTTGGATCCATAACAGCTGAGCACAACAACTTTTTGCAGTAATGTTTTTAAGTAGTTGATATAAAGACACAAGTTTGCTTATTGTATTGCCACAAAACCAGTCTTCCCACTAGAAATTATCATCCTCGTGAGGTGGACTTTTTGTTGATTTTGCATCCTCCATAGTCAGTATCTATATATCCATAAAAATTGAAGTCAACACTCTTAAGGTACCATAATCTCAACTTAGGTTCCCCTTTGAGATACTTCAAAATTCTATTGGTCGCCATTAGATGCGACACATTTGGACCATCTTGGAATATTGAACATAGGCATATGACAAACATGATATCTGGTCTGCTGGCTGTAAGATACATGAGAGATCAAATGATGGCCATGTACTGCTACTGATCAACTGCTTCCCCCTCATGATCAAGAGTTAATGAATATGTTTTTGACATTGGGGTTTTAATAACCTTAGCACAAGTAGCTTGAAATCCTACTAAGATGTCTTGAACATACTTAAATTGATTTATGAAGATACCATCTGAGGTTTGTTTTACTTACAACCCTAAAAAAAGGGATCTCTCCTGCTGAACTAATCTCAAACTTTGACTTCATAAGACTTTCAAGTCTTTGCATAAGTTCTCATTTGTAGACTCAAAGATGTTACACTTATACCAAAATGATATCCAAATTAACCTTCTTGATGAAGAGGGTTTTATCTATGGATCCTCTAGTCTATCCATTTTTAGGAGAAAGGTAGAGAGTGTCTCTTACTGCAGGATTGTTATTGGTCTCTCAACACAAGGTTTTCCTCTTAAACTCACTAAGTTTCACTCATGTGATGAATGCAGAATCTCAAGCTAAGTTGATAATAATATACACAAATGGTTTTTCAAGATACTTGTATATATTAATTCTCAACTCAGTGTTAACAAGACTCTTACAGGCATAGTTACAGAGTTACAATAAGAAACTATATATACTACTATCTACAGCTGGTTATACGTAGATACCCAGCTGGAACTTATATCTAAATAAATACGACATTGCTTGAAGTAAGGTACCTAAGATAAAATACTATCCTAGATTAGGTAGTCATGACAGATCCATGACTTACCTTTTGGTTACCTACTAAAGTTGGTAATTGTACTAACTGATAAAAGGTGAACAATGGAATAAAGTATGGTCAACTACATAGGCGGGGAAAGCACCATGCAACATATCAGACTGTGTCAGTCGGACCATACTTATGTCCACTGGTCCATAGTTAATTCTTCTGAAGGTAAAATGGCTTTAGAATAATAAGTTCTTCCAAAACCATTTATACTTCAGAAAGATAACTTCTTTTGAGATTTTAGCAAGTCTTCATGACTTTGTCCTTCAAAAGACTTTGTCTTGAATCTTCCAAGTTTTGTACTTCGGAAGGAGAACTACTTAGTCTCCAAAGACTGAGTTCTTCCTTTGGAAGTTCTTCATGATTAAGCTTCGGAAGGTCTTTAACTTCACTTTTGAAGTGTATCTTTTGTCTTAGGAAGCCTTTGCTTAGTTGCATTCAAAATCTTCTAAGTGTAGTTTTGGTTGCACCAGCTTCATTTGATCCAACAAACTCCCCTTATGCTGATATTACCAACTTCACTTCCTTCTTCTCAAATTAAACTCCTCTTCAGTTCCTACCTTTTGGTTAGTTCAGCAAGATAAAGGTTGTCTAGGTGATTTCTTATGTTAGTAGCTACTTGGGAGTTGGAGAGACTAGAGAATAGTTTCTCTGCTAGCTCAGCAATATCAAATCAGCTTGAGTGTAGCAGCGATGAAGAATTTAGTCTGATGACTTCAACATTCTCCCTTTCCACAACAAATTTGTGAGAAGGTTCATCAAACCTCCATTGGACAATTTTCTTCCTAGGAATGAGGGGCACATTTGGTAGCCTGTCCCCTTTCCTAGTGTCCAGTAGGGTTACCAATCTTCTTTTTAGCTTATTCTCTTCTTCTTTGAGAGAAGTAGAGTTTGTAGCTAAGAGTTGATGAGATTGGTTTAGTGTTCCCCGGGGCAGATCTAGGAATGCATCTCTTATAAGGAAACAATAAGAGCCATTAATGTATTTTTATATTATGGTCCCTTCCTCACAAGAGATGTCACTTAGGGTTGAGCAGTTAGTGAACTTCCTTTTAATCTCCCTGAATTCCTCTATGGTTAGTTTTGGATGGTTCAAAGGATGGCTTGGATAATTGTTGGGTTTTGGTTTGTGTTTTAGGTTGAAGGATGAGTAGTGGTGGTGGTTGTTGAGAGGCGGTGGATAAGGGTATGGTTAAGGAAGATGGTGTAGGTTTAGGGGTGTAAGGCTTAGTAGTGGGTTCAGTTTTGATAGGGAAGGGAAGATGTGTAGGCTTAGATGTTGTTGGTTGTGGTTTGGGTGTAGGTTTGGGTATTGGTTTAAGTACCATCCTCTGTTCTCCTTGAGTTTGGTATACCACTTTCCTTCTTCCTAATCGAATGTCAGCTTTGATGTCACTGACATGTCACTGTAGGGTCTTTTCAGACATGGGACCAACTTGCCTGCCTGTGAAGACATGGGCCCTAAGATAAGCGTTCATCCAAGCTTTTTCTCCCGCTTTCTTGGCAGCTGCAAGTCTGGCCTTCTCCTCCTTCTTGTTTTTCTCCTTCACCTTCTCTCTTGCAGCTTTCTTCCTGTCCTTGTTGATCTGATCCTGCTCTTTGTTCAAGAGGAACAAGTTCGTCTCATCTTCATGAGGATTCAGATCCTCCTGCGAATAGCCCCTAGAGCATAGGAAGGCTATCCTTTCCTTCCTCTTCATTTTCTCAGCCCCTTCTGTCAGCGTTCTCTTCTTCTCCGCTTTGGCCAACCTTGCTGCTTCCTCTTTCTCCTTTTTCAGCAAGGTTGCCTCTTCCAGCTTCACAAGCTCATTAAGTGGGAGTAGGAGTGATTCGTCATTAGCCACTCCCAGGCTAATGAGCCTGTCTATCAGTTCCAATCTCCTCTTCTTATTGATAGACTCTTGATTTGCTATTGCTTCTTTACTGCTTGCAGCCATCTAAGGCCTCGTTCCCGAGACGCTTACAGTTGGTCATTCATAGCATAAAACATTTAAAACATGGCATTTTGCAGCAAAATTTATACTTTTCATATATAAATTATAAATACATGACAAAAGACTGTTCTTTTAGTTGTATCACAAAAACATAAAAATTACAATCATTGTCTCAAAAGCTTGGATGCTAGACTCGGATCGTTCCAGTAGCTATCTCATCCATGCCTTCACTCCTCAGCTGCTTCATTATCTGCCAAATATTATGCATACAAAGTTAGCTACGCTGAGTGAGTTCTAGTTTTATAATAAAATACTTTTTCATACATTTTAAAACCTTTACATTTAGTGCGTGATCATTCATGATTACATACATATCATCATATTCATTTCTTATCATTCGTTTCGTTCATTTCACACATTTTGAACTTTTATCATTATCTTTCACTTTCATCTAGACCAATGTCATATGCTATATCCCAAACATTGTTCATGAAGCTAGTACTAGGCTGAAGTCTATAAATAGACCCCTAACATTGTGCACGAAGCTGACTCCAATACCGGGGCAAGGGACAAGGATCCCGTTTCATAGTTTTGGTCAATCTCATCAACATGGATAACAAACAATAATATTCGACCCTCTGCGAGACAGCAGGGTTCTAGGTGCAGCAGCCTCTAGTAGGGTCCAAGGGCCAACGCCCCTGGCTCGGGACGTGCTATAAGATAAAACAACACACATACAACAAGCCATGCGAAAACTACCTATCGCGCGAGAACTTTATCTCGCACGAGAACTAACATGTCGCGTGAAAACTAACATCTCATGCAGATACATACTTTGTCGCTCGAGAACTTCGTAGATTCAAATTTCGTACCATACACTAAACAGCTCGTGTGAAAACTACGTATTTTCCCTAGTTTCCCTTACAGACTAATATCTCTTTCAGAGATATCTATTGGCAAGGTTGATGTAGACTCAGTCTCAGCTATGTTACCACTGTCCTTACAGGACAATGAGACACTCTTAGTAGAGGCAGCTAAGCCTACACGAGTCCGCTCCACACCTGTGGGACTCACCTTAGTTGGCCTAACTAATGGGGGTTAGAAATCAGAGGTTCCTTAGGGCTTAGTTGATCTGGAGAGTGGTGTGGTAGATCAACATCATGGCCTTGAGGTAACATGAAATCCTTATCAAATTGGGTTAATAGGTCAGTGAAGGATATAGTGGCTATTCCTAATGACCCGGGACCTTACTCAACATCTAATGGCATTGAGCCAGTAATATGGCTGTTCCTTTTTGGCTGCTAAAAGGAGTGTTGGGACTCACCCTGAGGGCTTGAGGCTTGGGCAATAGGCTCATCAGGTTAAGACTGAAGAGACTCAACACTAATATTGAGGTCAATTATGGAGGATGGTTGGACCTTTGGCTGAGTGGGAGCCCTATGTTACACTCTAGCATTTTTGGTTTAAATAGATAGGGCTTGTTCAATCAGAGTAGGTTGAACAAGGTTTTGTTTGGGGCGTCTTTGAAAAGTTAATTGGATAGGGTAGGAAGAAGTAGTTGGCTATGAAGTGGTGGTGTCTTGTATGGGTTCATCACCTTCTAAGCATACCTGGAAGTAGATAAGTGAACCTTCCAGTGAAGTTGGTGGATAACTTCTTTAGCATTTTGAAGATACCCGACCTCATTGGAGGAACTACTAGAACATTTCTATATTCTAGTTAGTCTTGATCCAGCTCACAATTGATTCTGTGCTGAATAAATCTGGGATACATGTAAAATGTATTCCTGATGAGATTACCTCTAAAGTTATTCAACACAAATCTAGAGTAGTTGAATCTTAGGACCTTTACCAACCCATGAACAAGGCATCCCAGTTCATAAGAAATTTGATCCCAACCCCCTGATTTGGTTGACAGGCTGTGTAGTATAATATGCAGCAAGTACTTCTAGGTGTAGGAGAAATTGAACTTGTAGACTATAGACTTACTCACATCTCCTCTGTAGCCCAATTAGGTTTAACTGTCTTCTCAATCGGGTTTGGGAAAGTTAGTGGGGGCTCCTATGTCATGGAGTCCCAGATGCTTTCTTATGGTGGTTTCACTCACAGTAATTTGTTGCCCACAGACTCTAGATCAGATAACCCTTTTATTGTTGAGTATTTCATTTTAACCATTGGCCCAGAATTCAGCCATATGGTTTGAATAGATGGTGGAATTAACCGTTAGAGTGGGAAGATATGCAGATTAGGTTAGGAATTGGATGATTGGAGCAAAATCGACATCCTTTGAAGACTCAAGGATGGTGACTTGGTTGTGTTGAGGGTTTAGAGCCATTGCTCAAAAGTACTGTTTGAAGGAGGGAACTTGAATTTGAATAAGATAATGGAAATGGGTATCTAGGGCTTTACAGTGGTAAAGAAAGTAGAAAAGAATGTAGAAAAGAAAGTCGAAAGCTTTTATATGTGGGGTAAAAGATTAAACCGCTAAGGTGACGTGACACTAAGCTGCTTGATTTGATAGGGGCGGTAAGGTTAGGTCATTAAAAATATTCCAAAAATCTTCCATAAAATCTTACTTTTTGCAGAGTGGGCTCAAAGATTTCCATTACCCAGTAAAGTTTTCTTTCGAAAGTAAAATTGCTTCCGAGAGAACATTTGAGTTCCTCATTCCTGATTATCTTCCGAAGCCACTTTTGCTTCCGAAGCAAGATATGTCTTGTAGACTAATTTGCTTCCAAGAGTATAGTGTTATTCCGGGAAAAGAAGTTAGTAACATTCGGAATGAAATTTGATTAATGATCAAATAATCTTCCGAGGTGAAAACTCTTTGGAAGATAATATTTGTGCAGAGGAATTTACATTCGGAAGATGACTAAGGATTTCTTCCATGGGTAAACTTCTCTTTGGAAGAATTTACCCTAAGAAAATTCCAAAGAATACCTTTTGTAGCAGGACTTAGATTGTAAATAAACAACTTAGACATGACATATTTTCAAAAGTTTTTTAAAGGAGAATGACTAGTCAATTTTTATCATCCCAATAGCCGTAAGTAAATACTAAAATCTCTGTTCATCAAAGGCTTTGGTGAACAAATCAGCATATTGTACATTTGAATCAACTTTGACTAGTTTGATCAAGTTTTTCTCATTTATATCTCGAATGAAATGATACCTGATGTCAATATGCTTTGTCTTGCAGTGCTTGACTGGATTTTGTATGATAGAAATAGCACTCTTATTGTCTATATGGATAGAAGTCTCCATGAAGTTGAAACCATAGTCTAACATGTGATTCTGAATCCATAGCAGTTGAGCACAGCAACTAGCAGCAGCAATGTATTCAGCTTTAGAAGTTGATGTAGAGACACATGATTGCTTCTTACATTGCTAAGAGATGATCCTTCCACCAAGAAATTGACATCCTCCTAATGTGGATTTCTTTTTGATGTTGCAGCCACCATAATCAGTATCAGTGTATCCATGAAGGTTGAAATTCCTGTTCTTACGATACCAAAGGCCAAGTTGGGAGCTCCTTTAAGGTAGTTAAGAATTCTCTTGACAGCAATTAGATGAGACACTTTGGGAGCATCCTGATATCTTGCACAGATGTAGGTTGCAAACATTAATCAGGTCTACTTGTAGTGAGATACATTAGAGATCCAATAATTGCTCTGTACTAATGCTGATCAGTATCCTCCCCCTCGAAATAGGAAAAGGATTGTGATTTCTTTGTATAGGTGTCTTGGCTGACATACAATCTTTCATCTCAAATCTTTCTAAAATGTCCTTGACATACTTAGACTGATTGATGAAGAACCCTTTTTCCATATGTTTCACTTGAATTCCAAGGAATAAATCCATCTTTCCCATGGAACTCATTTCAAATTCTTCCTCATGTTACTTTCAAAATCCTTACACATTTGGTTATTTAATGAACCAAATATGATATCATCGATATAGACTTGAACAAGTAGCATATCCTTCCCAGAATTCTTTATGAACAATGTCTTGTCTATGATTCCTTTGGTGTAGGCATTCTTCAGAAGAAACTAAGACTTTCTCATACCACAATCTAGGTGCTTGATGTAACCCATAAAGAGCTTTTTCTAATTTGCACACATAGTTGGGGTGCTGTGGGTCTTCAAATCCAGGTGGCTGACACACATAAACTTCTCTTTCAATGTCCCCATACAGAAATACAAATTTTACATCAAGTTGAAGGATTGTGATGTTCTTAGATGTAGCAAAAGAAAGGAAGATTCTTACAGCCTCAAGTCTTGCAACAGGGGCAAAAATATCAGTGTAATTTATCCCTTCCTCTTATGTGTATCCTTGAACTACAAGTCTAGCCTTATTCTTGATGATTAAAGCTTTATCATCTCTTTTGTTCATGAATACCCACTTAGTGCCAATAGGGACTTTACCAGGTGGTAACGGACATAGGTTCCATACCTTTTGTCTCTTAAATTGAAGCAACTCTTCTTGTATTGCTTCAACCCAATTGTTGTCCTTGAGATCTTCTTCCACCTTCGTCGGTTCTAATTAAAACAGAAAACATGAGTGCAAGCAGACATTTCAATTATGGGTTTGTCTTCTAGTTCTCACACCTTCTAAGATATCCCCAATGATATTCTCAGCTGGATGGGTGTTGTGAATCCTGAGTCTTGGAATTACATCTAGTTGCATAGATAGATCCAAGTTTGAGAAATTTTCCTCAAGATTATGATCATTGATTCTAGCTGATGTTTCACATTCATTCAATGAGAACTGATTGAATGAATGAGTGACAACATCAATGTTGTTTTGCTATGAAGTAGTATTAACAGTTGCCTGTTCCTCTAGATTACTATCTTCATCAGTTTAGTGTTAAAAATTGGAGTTGTTGTCTAATAAGTTTTGAGGATTATCTGACTGACAGCTTATTGAAGATCCACTGTTTCTAATGATATTCAAGCTTTCAGGAGTTGCAGAAG
The DNA here is from genome assembly GCA_018326465.1 of Flaveria floridana. Classification (NCBI taxonomy): domain Eukaryota; kingdom Viridiplantae; phylum Streptophyta; class Magnoliopsida; order Asterales; family Asteraceae; genus Flaveria; species Flaveria floridana. The sequence continues at coordinate 11,614 of BJCO01363907.1, forward strand.
TGGGAGCTTGCTCTTCATGTCTTCTTGGAAAAATTGGAATTGGTCTGGGTAACTCAAACAGTTAATCATCAGAGGAGTCATTTTAAGTTCCTGTTCTAGCTGAAACATTCTGGCAAAATGGTTTAGAATAGTTGGAAAATAATTCTAACTTAAAGATGTGGTCAGGGCCATTCCCCTTAACAGAAGAAGTGTGCTTATTTACGACAATGTTGGAAGATTCCTCAAATTATTGATTCTTGATATTGTATACTCTATAAGTGTAACACCTGGATATTTTCCTTGTAGCCGACGAAAGAAGAAAAGAAATAACGTCCAAAGTCGGGGGACCAAACCCGCCAACGCACAAAAGTTGGGCAAATGGGGGCACGTTAAGGGAGAGGGTAGCCATTTCCCCCTCCCCACACACTAAATTCAGCCACAAAAGAAAGAGGGAAGAGAGAAAGGAAGAAAAGAGGAAGAAAGGGTCGATTCGGGTGGATTCGGGCTCGAAACTCGTCGTGTAGCTAGTCCAAACGAAGCTTTTCATCTTCTCCTTCTTTGTGTGAGTTCTAGGAACCCTTTTTTACTTGTTTTCAACCGATTTTGGGGATGGAACACATAGAAACCCGTTTTTGAAATGCGTGTGCTTGTCCCATTTGGGTGTGATTGTGTATAGTGCGTTTAGAGTGAGATTTTGGACTTGTATGTGCTTGAATGTTGTCATAGCATGTTTCCCTAAGATTTAGGAGGGTTGATTTGGGCTTAGAATGAGTTTGGAGGTCGAAAATCACGACAGCAGTTCGGAAGGAATTGCTACCTGCGCCCAGTTAGGGCTAGGCGACTGGAGGGCCAATCGCACGACTGAGGGACGATTGAGGTTCAATCGCATGACTGAGGGGCGATTGAGGTTCAATCGCATGACTGGGGATCCAGTCGCACGACAGGTCACACGACTACGAGCCCAGTCGCATAGGTGCTCAGTCGCACAGGTTTTCAATCGCACGACTGAGGGCTCAGTCGCATAGGTCCATTCGTATAGCTGTTCATTCACACAACCGAGGACTCATTCGCATAGGAGTCCATTCGCATATTTTCCATTCGCACGACTGAGAGTCCATTCACATGATAGAAAGTCCATTCGCATGATTGGATGTTCATCCGCATAGGTGCTCATCCACATTGGTCCAATCGCATGGTGTTCAGTCGCATGGAGGCCATGAGACTGAAGGATGTCCAATCACCCAAATAGGGTTGTTGTGTACAAGGAGAGACATAGTTTAATTACTGACTTTTAGGGAAAAGAGTAGGGGTAAGTAACGATGTGGTAGTTCCCGTAAGTGCCTGTAAGATGGTCGTTGAGGCCTTAGAAGTGATGTTGGGCATGATGATGATAGTGTTGCATGTTTATGCATGATGTTTGTATGTTAAGTATGATGTAGCCCTATTAATGCTGATGACTGATGACTTGTAAATGTCAATGTTCCTTGTATCGATGTATGTTTATCTTTTCTGTAACTTTACGTCCTATGTTAATGAATAAAATAAAAGTATTATGTAACGTAAAGTGAAAGATAATGAAAGAGGAAGATGATGAATGAATGCATGCATTAATAATGAATGTAAGAAAGTCTTGCAAGCAAATGTATGGAGGTGCACACCCAATGAAGGTGTTAGCTCAACGGCGTGAGGGTTAGCTACCCCGAAGGATATATTTGTGATTGACCATATGTACGGGATCCTTGCAGGTGACTGGATCAGCTTCGTGCACAATGTTCATGATTTAATTACCACTGGTCTAGCACTAGCACTCGTGCACAATGTTTAGGGTATAGCGCATGGCATTGATCCAAAATGAAAGAGGAAAGATAATTGGTGCATGTACTTGCCCTAGGTGACTGGATCAGCTTCGTGCACAATGTTCATGATTAATTACCACAGGTCCAGACCATCACTAGTGCACAATGTTCGAGGTATTGTACATGTCATCAAAAGTAAAGAACATACGAATGAAAGTAATGAATGTACGAATGAAAGTAATGAACATACGAATGAATGTAATGAACGTACGAATGAATGTAATGAACGTACAAATGAATGTAATGAACGTATGAAGGAATGTAATGAACGTATGAATGATTGAAATGAATGTATGAATGAAAGTAAGAAACGTACGAACGAAAGAAAGAGTTTATGAAAGAATGTGAATGTTAACGATGAACGGTAAATGAACGAAAGCTAATGAATGAATGATGATGATAATAATGATATTATCTATGTGTACGTATATTGTGTGATCGCATGTATGTAAAGAACGGTTTAACGAAAGAAAAGTATATTTTATTATAAAACTAGAACTCACTCAGCAATGCTGACTTTTTATGTGTTTC
>BJCO01363908.1:0-13620 GCA_018326465.1 Flaveria floridana
GAATTTAGACTCAAGGAGTTGACTTCTAAATTCACAGACCTCATTATGAATGACGTTGGATGTAACTCACCACAAACCATCTTCATTATAAGATGCTTTGATATTGGTATACTCATTTAGTATCCTCTGACTTGAGATGCATACTAGAACTTCCGTTTACCAAGGGTTATTCCTTGATCACTGTCAACTGTTGTCGCGTAACTGCCAATCATAAAGGCTTTAGTTGGGAATAATTTTGAATTTCAGTGGGAGTTGTATGTAGTCAATAAGAGATTCTGTACTCTTACATTATATGTAACAGTTAGACATCGTTGCACCCTCATTGATTCAAACTGGTGAAGTGTGAGACCTCACCCAAACTGACTGTGTGTTTGATTGGACAATTTTGAATCTGGATTGAGAACAATAATGATTGAGCTCCATATGAGAATTAATCTCAATGACTCAATTGATATATTTTACAGAAAAGATAAATGACTCTGATTACCATAAGTCTATTATCTTGTTATAGTAAGGTGTTACAAAACAAGATATTTTAGTTAATGACTTTAAAAGTGTCATACCTTGTTAGGGGGCAGCCATGTGCAGCTAGAGCGCCGTTGACTGTCTACGTTAAGATTTAATCGAATATCATCCAAGTGGGAGTTTGTTGGATTTAATATGTACGGGTTCGATTAATTAACGTTATCAACCGAGCTATGACCTGTAAGAGTTACACCTTGGGCAACGAATGTCGAACCCTAGTTAATTCAATTAACAGGCGTCTACGAACTATATCGTGTTATTACAATTTATAATAGTTATAAATTATCAAATTAAAACGTTTAATTGTTAAACGTTAAAATGGTTCGGTTTCAGTTATATATATATCAAGTGGGCTAACATTAGTTTAACCGGGCCTAGACCCGCGAGTAGATTACTGTTAAATTAAATGATTAATTAGGTTTTTAAAACTTAATTAATACAATATGTATATATATATATATTGGTTTTGAGCCCCATGTACGAAAGATTTTTTTGGAAAAGAACAATCTTTCAGTTATTATAATTGAAAGCACATTACACAACCAAAAAGAAAAACCACTGCCGCCTTGAATTTTAGGCAGCCGGCAACTGGCTGTTCGCGAGCCTTCACCACCTGCTGTCTAGCCGCGATCGGTACCAGACCCGAGACCATTAATCGTGACCTACTGCCCAGATCCTGTTGGTTAATAATATTAACCAAAGTATATTGTATCTCAACGGTAGGTTAATAATATTCTGTATTTGCATTGTTTGTAACCCAGATCCTGTTGGGTTCACTTTTGGTATTTTATTTATTACTCCGCTACGTTATATATATTATTAATATAATTAATAATTATCAAAAATTGTTTTGACAAAATAAACCTAACCAATATACCACTGAACCCAATATTTTTCACACCTAAATTAAATGTGTAATACTATCCACACGGTTTTTTTGATGATTGACTTGGCAACGCTCATCTTATATGATTTTGCATCTTCTCACATTTGTTATATATGACTACTGGGCTATTCACCCGTGTATTACACGGTTAAATAAAGAAAATTCCAATAGTTACTAATGAAAATTAAGAATAAAAAATGACATTTAAATAAAATATAGTTGAAATTATGTATAAGTAACTGGTTCATGTGATAAAACAATTATATTTTTATAAACTTTCGCACCTAAAAAATTTTACTTTTAAAATTCTTTTTTAAACACTTTCATTAAAAATATATTTTTTATAAAAGTTTTGTTTATTTATTTTCGTTGTTTATTAATTTGAATTTTTGTACAGAAATATAAAAAGATCAAAAAGATTAATGTTTTAAAAAAATTATATTTTAAATAAGTTTTGTTTATAATAAAAGATGTGATCCTTAAGTTCATTAAAAATATTTTTATTTAAATAATCTTGATTTTTGAAAATCCAAATTAGACAAAGAGAGAAGAGACAGATATATTTGTAATTAATAATATTAAATTTTGGTATAAGAAAAATTTATGTAAAAGTTTAAATGATTATATTATTCTTTTTAAAAGAAAAATGATATGAGAAGGTTTAGAAAGATCACATGTGTCGTCCTTAAATTTTCTTTTATTATATAGTATAGATTCTTTTTAGTGAATTCGATAGTTCACCTTAGGAGACTAGTTTTCCTATTAATAACATTCTTCGTATATGATGATGTATGACTATTAATTATACTTATCTACCTAATTGTTTATTTAAAGATATTTTATCACTACTAGAAAACTATTAATAGATGGCACGCAAAAGATGACATGCAAAAAAAGATAGACGTGCATTTACGCGTATCATAATATATATGTCGTGTTTTAAAATATTTTTAGAAAGTATGACACGTATTTTTACGTGTCATCTTGGTTCATCTTCTTTTAAAATTTCTCGGTAGACGCGCACCTAGTTAATCGACCAATACTACCTTTTGAAAGACCTCACCCCCTTTTGTATCCCCAACTTCTCGTATTTGACTATACCGCCTATCGACTGCCCGATCGACCAAAGATACTCCACCCATCGACCGCCCAATCAACCAAAGATACTCCACCCATCGACCGCCCAATCGACCAAAGATACTCCACCCATCGACCGCCCAATCGACCACCACCGCTAGCCTCTCCATTGACAAAAGATACTCCGGCCACCCATCGACCGCCCAATCGACCACCACTGCAGGCCCAATCAACCGCCCAAAGATACGTCCGCCACTAGCCCCTTCGCAGGCCCATCACGCGCAATCGATCACCGCCGCTACCTTTCTGTTTTCTCCGCCTACAAGCCCATCGCAAAGGTGCTACATTGTTGTTTTATTTGTTTTGATTCCTGAATTGTGGTTGATTGTGGATGTGTTGTAATTTAGGGTTTTAAGGAGAACTTATTGGATCTAGTATATGTTTTAGTGTAGTAATTTTTGAGGATTTTATTTTGTGATTGTTTTTTTAGGTTTTTGAATGTTTATTCATCTTGTTTATGTTGTGTAGAACTTTGGACGTCTTGTTTAGGTTGTGTAAAAAATAATGACATCTTCAGTTGATGGTTATGTAGAAACTAATGAGTAATGACATCTTATTAGAATGTGGATACTTTAAGCCTCACATAGAGGTGCACAAATCGAGTTGGATTTAAGGGTGTTGTGTGTCTTATTTAGATTGTGTAGAAAACTAAATGACATCTTAAGTTGATGGTTGTTTGTTTTGTTGGATTAGTTATTTTTTAAGGGATAATTAGGCCATTATTTGATTTATTTTGTGAATTATGATGCATATTTTGAGATCTAATTCCCGTCATTAAACTTGATTCTAGTTTCTTTGATGGTGACAAACCAGAAACAAAGGTCATGGATAAATCATAGATTTTGACTAATAGATTATCAAATGCATATGACAAAGGTGTGGAGGACTTTTTAGAGTTTGCGTAAAGTATAATCCAAATTCAGATATTATTCCATGTCCTTGTATTAACTGTATCAATTTGTATCACCACTCAATTGCCAATGTGCGTTATCATCTGTTTGCCTACGATTTCAACGAAAATTATAAGGTCTGGTCTTTTCATGGAGAAAAACTTCCGAAGGTTGATTCTACTTGACCTAATACATCTAGACCTTTCGAGTTTGATTATACAAAGGAAATGCTACATGATGCCTTCACATGTATAGATAAAGATCCTGATTCATTGAAATCGCTTCTTTAAGAATATGATAAGCCACTTTATGTCGGTTCAAAGTATAACGCACTTAGTAGGTTATTGAAATTCCAACATTTGAAGATCTAACTTAGTTGATCTGATTTAAGTTTTCATGCTTTGTTGGGCGTGTTAAAAGATGTCTTGCCGTTAAACAATACAAGAAGTTGCTAAAAAGAGTTGGTCTAGAATACAAAAAGATTCATGCATGTGAAAATGATTGTGTTCTATTTTAGAAAGAACATAAGGATGCTTCGCAGTGTCCAACTTGTGGCACATCTCGTTGGAAGAAGAATACCAAAAACGTGCCTTCAAAAGTTTTATGGTACTTTCCTCCTAGTTCTAGATTTAGGAGAAAGTTTTCGTCACCAGAAATTGCACATGACTTAACTTAGCATGCACAAGGTTAGGTCAGTAATGGTAAGCTAACTCATTCTCATGATTCACCCTCATGGAAGCTTGTTGACAACATGTGGAAAGATTTTAGAAAAGAAAATCAGAATCTTAGATTAGCTTTGTCCATTGATGGTATCAATTCCCACAAGTCATTAAGTTCCAAGTATAGTGGTTGGGCGGTTATCCTTATAACATATAATCTACCCTCTTATTTGTGCGTGTCAAGAAAATTTATGATGTTGACTCTATTGATATCAGGGCTAAAACAACCTTGTAACATATTGATGTCTACTTGGCATTATTGATAGAAGATCTAAAAGTCTTGTGGAAACCTGGCATTAGAATATTTGATGCTTACAAGAAAGAATACTTCAATCTGAGAGCAGTATTACTTTGGACTATAAATGACTTCCCCTTGTATGGCAATCTTTCAGGGTGTGTTAGCAAAGGTTATAAATCTTGTCTAATATGTTCAGAGGATACTTGTTCGCAATGGTTGCCAAAGTCCAAAAAAGTATGCTTCTTTAGGCATAGAAGATTCCTTCTAACTGAACACCCTTTTCATAAAAGAAAGAAAAATTTCAATAGTCAACAAGAGAATGGTGTTATACGAAAACCATTATGAGGTGAAGAAATTTACGACTACCTGGCGGGGTTTGAGAATACATGGGGTAAGAAGAAGAAGTTAAAGAAGAAAAAAGAAAGTATCAATGAAAGAGATAATTTGTGGCACAAGAAGTCAATTTTTTTCAACTTGAATATTGGAAGAAATTGTTTGTTCGTCATCAGCTAGATGTTATGCACATAGAAAAGAATGTGTGTGAGAGTGTTTTGGAACATTGTTGAATCTGCCTCACAAGACGAAAGATGGGTTCAAAACAAAGCAAGATCTTGAGGAGCTTGGCATTAAGTCTGGGTTTGACTTAATTGATTATCAAATTCCACCACCGCGGTAAAAGTTATTTGACTTAACTTGGTTATTGGTTTTTGTAGAAAACACTGGTGTTGGTTGTGCTAGACATGAAGATATTCACTTGCTATTATCTTGGTTCTCTAAGGATTAGTACTATCAATTCGTTATTGAAACAAACCATTGATGTCTAAGTAATACAAATTATTAAAAAGTTATGTTGTATTCTTTTATATTATTAAATTAATCAACTTTGTTATAGGGCAATGAGCTTATATGTTGCACAAAGTGGATCCACCAAGAGGCCAACTAAACTCAAATGGGTCAATTCTACAGTGAGTAATTTTCTTATTTGAAAATTGCACCTTTAATTAACTTTATTAATAAGCTAATCATTAAAATATGATATTGTAGTGTCTGTTTTAGCCAGGAAGTACTGAATATGGATACTATATGCTAAAGTTCATAAAAGAATTAGTTTATGAAGAGCTTGAAATAATAGTCAATAATAATGTGAGTAAACCATCCTATATTTGACCAATTGTTTCTTTTTAATTTACGTATATGCATATATGACTATTTATGTTGATATATATGTTTTTTGTTGATTTTGTGTTAATTTGATCGATTTAGTTCTAGAAGTATGTTCTAGAGTTTATAAGTAGTTGATTTTTGTTTAATTTGATTGATTTGGTGACTAAGTAATTGAATTTTATATAATATATATATGTGTGACTTGGAATTTTAGGTGATTTTGTTAAAATAGAGGTTGTTAGTTTATTTGGATAGTCCAAATTCTCAAGTTTAATGGCTGATATTAGTTTTTCCTTAGGTTGGAGTAGGTAAATTCGAAGAGTGGTCGCGTTACATTACAAATTTTATTTGTGTGTAGGTCGGGCTACATTAGACAATTAAATGAATTTAGAACTTTATGTATTTGCAAGTGAAACTGAAACAATATACTAAATTTTGTTAGTATTTAATTAAATAAATTTTGTTTTACTGTTATTAGAAAATTATTGATTTATAATTTTATAAAAAAGCAGGTAATTTTATAATAAAAAATATATATTTTATAAAGTAGCTAAATTTATGACGGGCATTGTGTATCATTGGTAATGTGTCATAAATTAATAAAGATGACACGCGTACGCTCGTCATTTTCACATTTATGACTACTCATTCCTTGACATGTATTGCGCGTCATCTATAGACCATCATCAAATGCGCTATATCTTCTGTCCATCATAAATAGATGACACGCCTATGCGTGTCATCTTTCATTTATGATTACCCCTTCCTTGACGCGCATATGCGCGTAATCTGACCTCAAATATGACGCGCATTGCGCGTCATCTATTGTAATTTTTCTAGTAGTGTACTTTACACAGACTTATTTACTACCTACTCTGATATCTTATTTTGAATTTGATAGAGATCATACTGAGAAACATAAGAATTTCTTATCCAATCATTTATGTCTTTGAGGATCTCATATGTATATGGTTGTAGCATATCCATGAGGTGTGACTAAAACACGTCATCTCCATTATATATGTTATGTCCTCGTGCTTGGAGAAGCACTAGATCATATATGTTAGGTTGTGTATAGATCAGAAATATGGTATGGTATGTTATGGTACAATGCGACACGGTATGGTGTTTGTATCTCTTTGGTTGTGGGTGTATCTGAATACCCTATTACATATAATTTACTTGGGGACTACAATCCTCAAGACACCAAGTTATTATTGTTGTTGTTATTTGTTATGTGGCTTGATGTGTATTTATATTGCTATGGAATTAATTAATCTTTCTATAATCCATATATCTAAAACTTGTTTTTATCTATTAATGCCTTAATATCAGATCTTCTTTTAAATGTTGTTAACCGATGATAACAAATATATAATATGTGAAGTGTAACTATGTTATTCTGTTAATGTGTTCGATTGAAGTTCTATAACCTCTCAAGGTTTACGCTTACTTTTTCAATTTCTTGAGTTTGATTTCTTCTGTTTTTTCCGATTTCTTGAATACGATTTGAAGGAAATGAGTACTTCAACACTGCTGGATTGATTCCACTTTAATCAAAGTTCGTGATTTTGGGTTCTTGATTATATTTATAATTGCTTAATTGATTGACCTTGTTTAATCAAAATTTTAAAACTTCACATTCTCTAGATTAGATTTAATTGATTCTAGTATTATTTCAAAATCAAAGAGGAAGAACAAGATGAGAAGGTGAATCATCAATGTAAATCACACACCCAACTTACAACCAAGTATCCCTATCTAAAACTAGGTTAGTTGTGTTTTTCATTTGTCAAAACTAAATGTCATTATGAGAAATTGGATGCTAAATAAGACTGGATTAAAACTTAACACTTGATAGAAATTAATTATGAAACTTGTTTAAAGATAGATACCGACTGTGATTAAAAGTTTAGTGATTACAACTGAAACTTCCATTGAAACTTGAAATTATATGAAACTTGAAACTTTTAGTTATTTTAATTAGTGTAAATTGTCATTTTCATCCTCGAGTTTTGGCCTATTTTGCCACTTCCGTTCAAAAAGAATATTTTTCCCATCTAGCTCCATGACTTCTTACAAACTTGTCATTATCATTCAGTCTTTTTAGTCAAATTAAATTTAGATGTTAAGATTCACCTAAGTAAAGGGTAATAATGTCTTTACACATTATTAGTGAAGTTAATGTCTTTACACATTATTAGTCAAGTTAATTTACATTGGTCGTTGCCATGTTGAAGGATCTGAATTCATCCTTTAAGGTTTGGAATTAGGCTTCTTGTTCTTGTTGTTGTGGGGTTTGGTCGGCCGAAAGATGGGCGGCGGCGTTTGGATTTTGAATGTGTTTCTTGCGGAGGGTGTGGATGATTTGTGGGGTCCCCTTAACCTTAAAGGACTCCATTATTGAGACCCGAGTTTAGCTTATCTATGGTGGAAGTTGCAAAAATCTTTAGGGAGGGGGAGAGTACAAGAAAGAAAGGCAACACAGGAGTACAAGTTAATAATGCATTATACTAAAACATGATTCCAAAATCATTAATGATTTTATACCTTAACGTTTAGTGATTTCAATATAATGGTTATTACATGGATATTGTAGAAAAGCCATAATTACCCCTTCACTTAACATCCAAATTAACTTGAATAACAAGATTGGATGATAATGACAAGTTTTTAAAAAGTTAGGGAGCCATATGAGAGAAAAATTATTTTTGGATGGAAATGGCAAAAAATCCAAAACTCGAGGATAAAAAAGGCAATTTACTTTTTTAGTTAGAGTAAATTACAAACTTTGTCCGTTAAGTATGTTTAAAATTATAGGTCTTGTCTTTAAAGTTTGATAAGTATACTGATCATCTTTTATTTAAAAATTTATCACGCTTTATGTCCTTTTTACTAACTAAATTTAATTTTTTCTGTTAATTTTATTTAAATTGACTATTTTGCCCTTACCCCTTAAAAGACTAAATCTTTAATTTTCATTAATCCTCAACTTTTTCCATTTAAGTTTATTTTATTTACTTTATCTTTTTAATCAATTTTTATTTTATAAACTAATATGAAATATTATTACTTAATTATTTTAATCTTTTTTATAAAATATACTTTTATCTATAGGTTTTTAATTTATTATACTTTTTTTGTTTTTAAAAATTAGTCAACTAACTTTCTAGTCATATGAGAACAAATTGAAGAGCCCAAAATATATTTTTTTATGTTATAAAATTTAAACTAATAATCGATTTTATTTCACCATCGCTTTTTTATTATCTTTTTGGTATAACAATTTTCAACTATATTAAACAATTTGGATTATGTTTCATATTATAAACCTAATAAAGACAGTATGATTTTGGTATGTGACTTTTTATATTTTACTTGGTTATAGTTATTCTAAGTTGAGTTATACGTATAATAAAGCTTTGATTAATACATGGAATTTTTAAGTGTTTTTACTCTAAAAGTTCAATAATCTTAATCGTAAAACCAAACCAAAACAAACCCTTAGTTATTGTTTGGTTTGGTTTCGTTCTAATTTTAAGTGGGTTTGATTTTGATTTACATTAATAAAAAATCATTATTAACTGTTTAAATAAAACCTAAATAAAAGTGCATTTAATTAAAAAAATGGATGATTTGTTTATTTAAAAACTCCAAGTAGTTGTTTAGAAACCTCTTAGTATATTTTATTTTAAATTAAAGTTACGAGCTATAACTCTATATTTATATTAAAAACACACCATTTGATTGAATACGGAAAATTAAAAATTCATATCGTAAATCAAAGTCTTACTTTCGCCAACCAGCTTCAAATATAAACCCTAAACCAAATAATTTGAAATGACTAAAAGATCTTGTATCAAAAACGTTAAAAATCGAGTTGTCTAATTTTGATTAGTTTTATTACAAATGTAATAAAGAAAGTGAACAAATGAAAATAAATTTTTAAAAAAATAAAAATCTTTAAATAAAATTACATTTTGTAAAAAATAAAATAAAACTAGATTATTACTAATATTTATGATGATTTTTTCAAAACAAGTGGTTAAAATAAATAAAAGTAAAGAAAATAAACTTAAAAAACATAAAGAAAGAAAATATAAGATTAATAATAATGATTTTATCATTTTAAGAGTTAAGGACAAAGTGACTACTTAAAAAAAGTTTATAATAATAAAAGTGATTAGAAAAGAGAAAAAAATAAAGAAAAGTTAAGTAAATAAAATAAAAACAAAAAGAAAAAAATAGAATATAAGGGAAAATTACAGATTTTGTACTTTAAAGAGTAATGGTAAAATGATCTTTTACAAAAAACAAACTGAAAAGTTAATTTTTGGTAGTAGAAATGACACAACGTGATAAGTTTTCAAATAAAGAATGTTCAGTGTACTTCTCAAATTTTAAAGACAAAAATCATAATCTTATGTATATTTCAAGGACAAGATTTGTAATTTACTCCTTTTAGTTATTAAAACTTTAGTAAAATTAATAGTCATGTTAATGATAAAATAGTCTTCACCTCGCCTTATTTAAACAAAAACAATCTATATATAAACTTCATTTAAACAAGATCAATCTATACATGAACGATTATTGTGTCTATTACAACAAAATCAATCTACACACGAACAATTTATGACATTAAAGAGTTTTTTATGAATATACAGAACGAAGATTTTCTTAAATCTGACCTGAAAATTTTGTACTTCAAGTTGTTATGAATTCAAGATCCGACCCATACGAGAAAAATCTAAGAGCCCCCACTAAGAACTAATGATGAAGACGGAGCTTGTTGCATGTATGTTTCTAGTAATATAGTCGATTCTGAATAATAAAAGGGTAATAATTGTAATAAGTCAATAGTTCAGGGAAGTTAATTGAATATGTCTTGTTAACGACTAACTAATTCAGTTAGTTCGTTATATACGCTACTGAGTAATGAGAATGGGTATGATTTGAGTGAAACTTTCTTCTCCTTTGTGTTTCTTCTTCTTGTCGCAACATTGGTTTTAGAGCTATCTAATCCAATTCGACACTATCAATCAGAATCGAGTCTATCAATCGAAGGTTCACCGGAGTGTTGAACGGAGATGATAACTCGTAATCAAACGCTAGAACAACGAGTGAAAGAGCATGATGCATCGTTGTTGAGGTTAGAAATGGCGACAGGACGAAATCTAACCGAATTAGAAGCAATTCGAGCTACCTTTAACAAGAATTCCAGTGATATGGAATCGATTAGCTGCAGATGACGTAAATCTTGAAGAATTTGCAAACGACCGGGGGAAACAATGGTGGTTCAAGTAATGTAGGAGCTGATATAGGTCCTACATCTCAAGAATTTGGAGAATCGTCTAACAGTCGTAGCCAGAGCAGACTCACGAAGATTGATTTTCCAAAATTCAATGGTGAAAACATGGAAGGATGGCTGTGTCACGTAGAACACTTTTTTGCCATGGACGAAACGACTGAGCAATCAAAGGTACGCTATGCCATAATTCACTTGGAAGACATAGCTCTATTATGGCACCAATCGTTTATGCAATCGTGATGAGGATCGATCGCTGGTATGTTATGGTCCGAGTATAAGAACTACATATCCACTTGATTTGCTCAAGCTCTAGGGCAAGATGCGATGAGAGCATTGGCTGCTTTGCGACAAACTGGTACTCTAAAGGAATTATGTCAAGCATTTGATTTAGCATTAACAAAAGTTTCTATTTGTGATGAGTATGCCATAAGTTTGTTCTTATGAGCGGTAAGGCCTGAGATTGGTTATCTATTAAGGCATCTGCAGCCTAAAAACTTACCAGAAGCTTATATGTTAGCTCGTGTACAAGATGAAGCTCTTGTCGTCGTACTATCCTCGGTGATAATAGAAGCTTTAAACCACACTACCAATCCTCTTTTAATAAGAACCAGGAGAATTGGTCAAAGTCATTTCCCATCTGCAACAGTTGCCAACCTTCCTCTCCTACCTGCCCCTCCCATTAAGGCCAAACCAATAAGAAGATTATCTCCAAAAGAGATTGAGGAGAAATAGCTAAAAGGGGAATGCATTAGGTGTATAGAGAAATTTGTGCCCGGTCATAAGTGTAAAGGAAGACAAATGTTTGCAATAGATGTGTTGGATGTTGATGAAGAATCGGAAGGTTGCTATCAAGAACAATTGATAGATATTGGTGGTGAAGTACAAAATCCATGCATTTCAATACATGCTCTTATAGCGGTAACATCTTATTCAACCATGAGAGTTACGGTATCCATTGGAACCAAACCTTTACCTATCCTCATTGATTCAGGTTCTACTCACACTAGCTACTAGAATGAATTACCCAACTAAAAAGGTGGATGCTATGAATATTACTATCGCTGATGGTAATAAGATGTCTTGTACTCAATTATGTGAAAAATTAAAATTGGGTCACAACCGATGTGTTGTTAATCCCCTTGAGTAGCTATGATATGGTATTGGGAGTTCATTTGTTGCAAACCTCGGATGACTCTATTTGGAATTTTAAGGAATTGACTATGCAATTCAAAGTGGGATCTCATGTGTTTTTGTTATAAGGAGTAACTTATAATAAAGTATAACACCCGGATATTTTATTTAAAGCCGACGAGAGAAGAAAAAGAAATAAATTCCAAAGTCGGGGGACCAAACTCGCCAACGCGAGAAAGTTGGGTAAATGGGGATATTTGAAGGGAGAGGGCAGCCCTTACCCTCTCCCCACACCCATATTTCAGCAACAAAAGAGAGGATAAGAGAGAAAAGGGAGAAAAGAGAGAAAAAGCTTGGTTCGAGTGGGTTCGGGCTTGTCGTCGTGTAGCGGGTTTAAACGAAGCCCTTCTTCTTGGTGTCATTTGTGTGAGTCCTAGGACCCCTCTTTTACTCGTTTTCAACTGATTTGGGGCTGGAACACATAGAACCCGTTTTTGTATATGTGTGTGTTTGACCCATTTGGATGTGTTTGCGTGTGATGCGTCTGGAGTTTGTTTTCGGGCTTGTGTGTGCTTGAATGGTGTTGTAGTATGCATTCCTAAGGTTTAGGATGGTTGATTTGGGCTTAGAATGGGTTTGGATGAGCTTGGAGGTTGAAAATGGCACATTGGGTTCGGGATGAACTGCACTCTTCATCAGCTAGTGCTAGGCGACCGACTGGAGGCCATATGGCCGAATGGAGTGCGATTGAGGTTCAGTCGCATGATTGAGGCTCAGTCGTACGACTAGAGGTCCAGTCGCATGGGGAGTCATGCGACTGAGGGTCCATTTGCATAGGTGCTTATTCGCATAATGTCCATCCGCATGAGGTCCATTGGCATAGGTGCTCATTCGCATAGTGTTCATCCGCATAGTGTTCATCCGCATGAGGTCCATTCGCATAGGTGCTCATTCGCATAGTGTTCATCCGCATGAGGTCCATTCGCACGATTGGGTGTTCATCCACATTGCTGTTCATCCGCATTGGTCCATTCGCATGAGGTCAGTCGCATGGAGGCCATGAGACTGAAGGGTGCCCATACGCCCAAATAGGGTTGTTGTACCCGAGGAGAAGCATAGTTTAATTACTGACTTTCGGGGGAAAGTACAAATGTAAGTTTTAACGTGGAAGTTCCCGTAAGTACATATAAGATGGCCGTTGAGGCCCTAGGAGAATGTTGGGCATGATGATGATGATGTTGCATGTTTATGCATGATGTATGTTATGTATGTATGATGGTGCCTTGTATGGTGATGACTTGTTATGTTATGTTTATGATTACATTCCTGTTATGTATGATTGTTTTCCCGTGGCTTTACGTTGAATGTTTATGAATGAATGAAAAGTATTACGTAACGTAAAGTGGAAGATAATGAAAAGAGGAACGAAATGAAAGAATGCATGCATTAATGAATGAATGAATGAAAGTAAGAAAGGCTTGCAAGCAAATGTATGGAGGTTCACACCCAATGAAGGGTGTTATGGAGGTTCACACCCAATGAAGGGTGTTAGCTCAACTGTGTGCGGGTTATCTACCCCAGAAGGATGCACACTGGGGTCCAATCCTTGTGATTGACCA
>BJCO01363909.1:0-18043 GCA_018326465.1 Flaveria floridana
GGTGTGGTGGCAGTGGTGGTGGTCGTGGTGGTGGTGTTATGGTGGAGGTGGTGGTGGTGGTATATATATATGTGTGTATATATATGTGTGTGTGATGGTGGTTGTCTGATAATGCTGGGGGTGGGGTTGGGGTGTGATGGTATGGTGATTAATTTAAGAGTAACAGTTTTAATCCAAGGGCATTATCGTCTTTATTAAAATATTTAACGGTGACATTGGATGGAGTTAACGGTTTGGACTTGATTGTGACAAATCTCAAACCATGGTGGTTAAATCGGACGTTTTTAAACTATTGGATGAAAATGGTTATAACCACCAAACCACAGGGACGAAAAGTGTAATTTACTCAAAAGAAAAACTCCACCTTGGACCACCCTACCTACTCTAGTCAGCAAATCCAAACGAACCAACAAAACACCTGCGACATAATAGTTCAAACTTCAATCAATCACACTCACTGAGTCACTCACTGAGTCACTCACCGGTCAAACTCAGAGCCCCACCGGCCACTGGAGATGGAGACCACCGGCACCGACGTCTCCCCTTATCACCTCCTCTTCAAAGGCCTCACACTCATCCCCATCCCCCTCTACCTCTTAACAGCATTTCTACTTTTCATCACATTCCTCTACAATCTACTCGAAATCCATATCATACATGACATTTTCACCGGCTTTCGAGGTAATCACGTGTCTCTCACCTTCGATTCTTCCTCCGATTTGTACCGTGAAGTTGTATCCAAGTGCCACCTGCTTCACGGAAGGTCCGTTTGATTCATTCATTCATGATTGATTGATTGATTGATTGATTTGTGATTGTGAGTTAGATTGTAGATTTTTGAGTCAAAATGCAGAATCGTAGGGTTTGATTAGTAGTAGGTTTTAAAGCGTTTGTTGGTGATTAGCATGTAGTTAGTGTTGATAATTGTTTCTGTGTAGATACTTCTCGACTCCGTGGCTTTCTAGTCCGCATCTGCAGACTATATTGCTGAATTTTCTGGTGAAGACTCGTAACTTCTGCTACAAGAGGTAAAAGTTTATCGCAAATACATGTCTGCAGTAATTGCAGTTTGTACAATCATAGTTTAATAAAACGGCTGAGGCGAGGCTAGGTGCCCCAAAAACGAGACCTCATAGGGTTATTTTTTATGTGCGTCTCGTAGGGCTGAGGCAGTAACAAAAATTGCGTCTCAGAGGGGTTTTAATGTTTGTTTTTTATGTTTTAGAATCTTTGTGTTAGTTTCAAACATGTCATGTCTTTTTAACGTGTGTTTTTGATGTTTTTGATAAATCTGATGATGAAATTAGTTTGTACTATATTTTTGTAAGATATCTGATTTTTATAATTATTTTTTAATTCCGCCTTGAGGCTTACGCCTCTCGATTCGTTAGGAAAAACACCTCGAGGCTTGATTTCGTACTTTTAAACCTTGTGTACAATGGGGATTTGGTTTTATTAGGAGTTTTAGGATAAGACATTGGCTTAGGGTTAGATCATGCCAGAATGGTTGTTTTTTGAGGTTCAATAAGTTCTTACACACTTAACCTGCTATTGTGTTTCTATGGATAGACAACTATTTATCACTTCTGATGGTGGAACAATAGCTTTGGACTGGCTGATGAACTTTGATGGTAATGACCATTGTTTGTTTTATAATTAATCTTCTATAGTAATGCTAAAACCCGAATGTTAGCTTTTAATAATCATGTTACTAATAGTAGGTGTTCGGTTGGTTTAATAGTTCGCAAGGAGAAAGGACTATCATATGAAATACTATTTAGAAAACTGATGGATTGTGTTTGCTCTGAAATTGCTCTTTATTTGTCTTGTTTTAGAGACAAGATTTCAAGTCAATGGAGATAATAGTGTTGCAAAAGCTGTTCCTATTGTTATGGTGATTCCTGGCTTAACAAGTGATTCTGATTCTCCGGTTAGTTTTTTTTTTTCTATTTGCAATATAATGTTTATTATATATAACCTTTGTTTCTTTTTATTTCTGACTAAATGATGAGTCTAGTAAGGCAACTGCATAAAAAAAATTATTGTTACATAATTACTTTAAATGTTAGCTCCGCTTCTTTCCTGAATTGAGAGATGTCTATGCTAGTATGTAAAACACGTTGCATACAAGATGGCAAAACATGGATGGAATGTTGTCATAAGCAATCACCGGGGTCTTGGAGGTGTAGAACTCACTGTAAGTATTTACTATTTACCATCCAAATTTGTGGTTTGAAAGATTTCATGTAGATAATCGTTGCAAGGTTTGTTGGACATTTACAGTCAAACATTGCAAGTCTCCCGGAATGAGAGAGCCAAGAATTTTTTTTCTTTTAAAATACAACTGCTCCATGTAAGCCCTACCAAACATAAAAAGATGGTAAAAGGACAAATTAGAATATGGGTCACAAAGAATTTTAACTTGCAACATAGTATTCTCATCTCAGTTCAAGTAAAGGGCCTGCATAACCAACATTGTTCAATTTGCAGCGCCTTCAACATTTTATAATACAATCAACATTCTTAAAATAATGTCATCAATTTTCAGCCTCCAAATATAAGCATAATATTCTTTTGGTAAAGGGAGCATTCTCAATCTAGTATAATCCCATCCATGTTCAAAGCATGCTGAGCTTGCATTTACCATGAACCTGAATTTGAACTTGAACATGTTTATACTATTTCAAGTGTAGTTTTAGGAACTTTGTTGTTTGTTTGACAGTCTGATTGTATCTATACTGGTGGATGGACAGTGGATTTTCGTGAAGTGGTGAACCACCTTCATCGTACACACCCTAAAGCTCCTCTTTTTGCTATTGGTATTAGCCTTGGTGCCAATATTTTGGTAAGATATTTTATGGGTGTGCATGTTTTTTTCATCATCTGTGCCATTGATATCTATGTTTGTTTTTCATTTTGTTTTGCAACAATGGCCATCATCTTCTGATGTCATCATTTGCTACTTTTGTCATTGTTGGTGTTAACAAATGGAATCACACTATGCCAATGCATTACCTTCTTGAGTTTTTGCATTTTATATGCATAGAAATTTAAGAATACTTTACATATGTAAGAACCTAGAAATGGGGAAGCGGTGAATAGGTTTTTTTGTTTGATGATTACTTTTTGTAAGAACTTTTTGTTTCTTAAGAAGAAATATTTCTTTTGAAAGGCTTGTAGGTTGCAAAACATTAAGTAAAGAGTTTAGAGTAAGAGAGATAATACCACATGGATACAAGGATGCATGGTGGTTCTGCTGGATATTAACTAATCCACCTTATTTCCACTCTTTAGTCTTCAACCAAGGGTTGTTTTCACCATATTCTCTTTTAAGATTACGTAGAGGTGACCTTATGCAAACTTTCCTTTAAGTTGGTAAATATCACTAAAGACATCACTCCCTGGTACACTTGGTAGGGATCACTAATCTTACACTTGGTACAGACACCATAAAAACTTCTCCCTAAGACAAATGGTAATGTTCACCATTACAACTTCTCTATAAGGTGCTAGCTATCATCAAATACAAACGAGTGTTTATGAATATTGCACTGACCTCACACTAACTCGCTTTTTCTCTTGCAATCTATGATCTTGAATCTAAAATATGAGATATGTTTAGAAGTTAAATCACTAAAAAATGTGTATGAATTTCAGTTTTGCAAGAGGTTTGTGTAAGCGTTATGAAAGGTTGCTTAAATAGAAGTGGAAAGGTTCTTAAATAAAAGATTGAGTAAAATTTTGGATAAAGCAGCCAAACTAGATGTAAGGCGCTTTAAGAAGATACATTTCACCATATCAACCGACAAGAAAGTTTAGCCAGTATTGTGAAAATACATTGATCAAGAAAGGGAGTGTTGGAAGTATCAAGTATGTTTAACAAGTTTAACACATAGCATAATTTGTCCATCACAAGTAATGATAATGAGTTTGAACTTGTAATAATATCCTCTCAAGGAAGATTCTCCACTTGATCAAAATTTAAAGAGTAGAATTTTGATGAAACTTTGGGTTGTAATACATTTGAAGTTTATTTAAACGTTAGTTTTGCAAAATATGTATTTTCACATGACCATTTAAGAATCTTTAACACATCTTATTTAATTGTTTTTGAATGTATCTTAAATGCCTGAAGGTGTCCATGCTCGAGTTTGACTTGAAAATATTAAGTTTGACTTAATTTGTTTGTCGAGACCCAACAATACCACGATCAATTCTTGATCAAAATATGCATTTGCTGTGCACCATTCTCTCTCGTCTTGAATGTTTGTTGGCATTGGTCGTGACTTGTTTACTGTCCAAACCTAGTATGTCCAGCCTCAATCGGCCTATTTCTCTCTCTATCCATTATCTTTTTCTCCAATTGCTTGGTACTTTGATCTTTTAGGCATTTGTTGTTGGTGTTCTAGAATGCATGGTATGAACATATGAGTATTTATGTTTATCGTTTCTATCATGTGTTAGTATTTTTATTTCATCAAAATGAGTTCATTTTACAATGTGTGACGAACTAACACAATCATATAAAAGTTAATCTTCTCGGGTATATATCTATTCAAACGTTGGGTATGCGTAGATATAGTTCTACATGATAAAACATGTGTAACATACTTGGGTTAAAAAAGCGTGGGGCGTTCCGAGGTGTTTAGGTCCCAAAAGCCAAGGCGTGAGGAGTGCGCATCACGTACGCATACCCTTAAAGCGTGCCTTTGAAACCAAAGTAAGCTAGAGCTGCAAAATGGTCCAGGGGCTACGTGTTACCATCCCCAAATGCATGTTCTAAGGAGGCATTTTTTGTTAACTTGTTAGGATTCGTACCTATGGTTGACAAGGGGGGAATCTGATTATGATGTTTGATTGAAAATTAAGTAACTAAATTAAATAATCAAATAGAGATTTTCGGTAGTTAGAAGATTAAAACATGGATCAGCGTAAACTTTCAGAAACAGAAACAGCTGAAATCTTTGGTAAATAACTAAAAAGCATTTTAGAGTTCTTGTTTTCCAAAACGAAAGCTGAAGCTTTGTTAACTAAACGTTACTTTCTTTTCATGACCTTTTTTATGGCAAGAACAGATTTATCAGAAACGAAAGTTTAAAACTCCTAAAAGTTATGTGCCAAACATACCCTTAATAATAGTTAATCTTGCAGGTGAAATATCTCGGAGAGGATGGGGTTAATGTCCCGATTGTTGGGGCTGCATCTATCTGTAATCCTTGGGATCTGTTGGTTAGTCTTTATTCAGATTTATTTGTCTTTCACTAAGATAAATGATCTCATGCAAGCAGATGAGGCAATTTAAACCCATTTACTTGAAAATGGGTAAATTTAGAATAAAATATAGTTTAAACGAGATTCAAACTAAAAAATGATTTAAAATAGGAAACGGGTCAAACAGATCAAGCATGCCAAATGGGTCAGATCAAGGTAGACAAACAATTTATATATTAATTTAATAATATCGTTCTTAGTTCTTACAATCATATTTGATGCATTAACCACTTATAAAACTATGAAATGGGTAAAAAATGTTGTTGGGTCAGTTCAACCTGTTTTGACTTGGTAAAAGATTGCCATTTTGATCCGAAGCTCGCCTTCTTGTTATCCAAAAGCAAAACTCGGTCGAATGGTGGGGCCCCTGCCCTGTAACCTCCCATATTGCCACACCACCCTACATAATATGTTCTCTTCTAAACTCTACTAACCCTCCTGTTTGTAGATGGGTGACAGATTCTTTGGCAGAGGGCTTATGCAGAGATTTTATAGTAGAGTTTTAGCAAATGCTGTAAAAGATGTTGCCAGAATGTATGTCATCACTCTTCATCTCTTTTGTTTTATAGCAGATGTATATTTAATGTTTCCCGAAACCAATAATAAACATCTTTTGTCTTGCACTCTACTTGATTTCCATAAGTTCTTGTTGTGAGTTTTTTAGGCATCGTGTTGTCTATGCTCGTATTGCAGATTGGGAAGGCATTGAAAAGGTAATCCACTTATTAATTTTTTGACTCTGGCTACTGTATTTTGAAAATAAAAGAGGGAAAATAAATCAAGGAATTTTTAAAAGTACAAAGATATTTTGAAGCAATGGGCTAATAACTATATGTAACATTGGGTGACTTTGACTTGTTTTGTGTAGGAATCATTTAGGGTGTGTAAAGATACACTTTGGGTGATTTTTTAGCTATTTTGTGTTAAGCTACTTTTCTATTTAAGTTGGCCATTACGAATAGAACATAACCCAAATCAGCCATTAATTAGCAAATGATTGAAGTCGTCGCCTCTACTTCTGAGTCATGCCTTCTACTCATATCTTTGATTATTTATCTCATACATCTTCTATAGTTGCAATATTTGTATCATCTAATTCTCTGTGACATCTTCCCACAGGCACGTACTGTTGGAGAGTTCAACAAATGCACCGCACGAATTACTGGAAATTTTGAGGTATTCTTATTTGTTTCTCTGTTTAATTTTTTCAACAGCATTCCTGGTTTATCAATGATGATGTGTCATTCATTCAATCATTCAGACCGTTGATACATTTCATAGATGGGCTAGCAGTGTCCATCTGGTTTCCAACGTAAAGGTGCCACTTCTCTGCATCAATGCAATAGATGATCCTGTCTGCACCCATGAAGTCATTCCATGGGATGAGTGTCGGTATGAAGAACTATTAAGGTCTTTAATTTTGACTTTGATTGTTGACTAAAACTGCATCAGATCTTGCTGGAAACTATGACCTTACTTATTCAGTCGTTAATGGAAATACGAAACAACACTCCTACTTTTACATTTGTGTATTCTTTCTAATACAAGGAAATGATTTTATTGACAGCATTAACAAAAATATTGTTCTAGCGACCACACAACATGGGGGACACAATGCATTTCTTGAAGGGATGTCTGGGAAGAACTTGTGGTAAACTTTCTATTCTGATATCTTTGAAAATTTCATCCTTTTTTACGGTGATTCTTTGTCCCATTTAGACTTTGTCATGCAAATCCTTACGTCCATATCCACCCTCAAATACCATCAAAACGCACATTGGTTGCGGATAAGATGAAAACTTCAAGGTAAGCATGCTTAGTTGATAGTAGTTCCAAGACAATTGATCCCCATTTTGACAACCATGAACAAACTTTAGAGCTCTTTATGCTTGGCTTGTATGAGGGTGTGCGTTGAATGGGGGTGTTAAATGGTTTATGTTTGTGGGTTGAACGCAACACGAATATGACACGAGTTCTCGCTGATAGACATGAACATGACCGGTTTAATTAAAACGTTTTATTTTATTTTCTCATGCTAATACTCTAAAATTACAAGTTTACAACCTATATAGAATTAACAGCTAAACTAATTGACCATAATTGGTTGGTTTAACTGTGACAAAAAACACTTTAAAAAACTATAAACATAAACAAGAAAACACAAATGAACATGTCGAGTAATATAACCAGTTTAGTTAAACGTGTTTGGAAGTTCAACTTGAATGAGTTTAGACCTGCCATTGTACTATTTTATGTGTTGAAATGATATCGAGTTTGTGATATTGTTCTTGGTCTCATGTCATGTACTAGTTTAGCTAAACGTGTTTAGATGAACGTGTTTATGTTCTCATGTCACGTTAGAAATTCAAATAGGATGTTACAAATTTGTTGTATGATATTGAGTCTGAGATATTGTTTTTGGTCTATAACTTAACTATAGTTCGAGTACGAGGTTTCTTTTGTAAGCGCTTCCACTGTACTATTTTGTGCATTGAAATGAAAGGTTATTTTAGACGTTTGATTTAGTACAGCATCAACATGTTAATCCTTATCTCCTACACAGGTGGGTAAGAGTCATTGAGGAATACTTCTCTGTCCTGCATTCAAGCTCATTGATGAACAAAAAACAGGTACAGTACAACTGAATCGAACACATAAATATAGTAAGAGATAATTATTGATAGCTTCAAAATAATTAATATTTAGTTGTCTACAGATGCAGATCATATAATCCAGGATAAATAATGACCAAGAACTTGAAGGTCAATAACCTACCACGCTTAAAGTTCTTTACAACACTACCAATTCATGATAATTGAAACAATATATTGAAATTGACAAGTAGGAACATTTTGATTCAACTTTTTTGTATCATTCATCATGTTTCTAATTGAAATGCATGTTCACAGACTACAAAACTTGATTGATTCCGATACACAAAAAAATATGCAAGTGAAAATAAATAAATATAGGGTAATGATAATGTCAACGATCTGAATCTCAGCTCATCACAAGAAAAACCTTCTTCTGCTGGTGTCCATTTCAGGCTGTGAAACAAAAGAGATCATGTTAAATGCATTTGGTGCAAGTAATTAGTGTTTGTTGACAACCAATTAAAGAGGAAAATCAATATTGAGTGAAATTTATTTAATACCTTGTGAACCCACTCGTACTCCCCTCCTTTAGTATCAAAGGTCCCATGCTGTAAACTTATTAATTTTAGGGTAAAACGAGGCCCACATTCCTGCAAATTAACAACTAATTTTATTCCTCTTGTTTTACATTATCCAGAACATGAATGCAAATTACAGCGAAAACTAAAACAATGGCTCAAAAGGGTTGAAAGTCAAACCGGTCAAATGAGTTGAAAGTAAACATGTCTAAGGTTAAACTGGCCAAATGGGTTGAAAACCATCTCAAATGTACTTTATTAATGTTTTCATAATTAATATGTTACTTGAGTTACAGAAAAACCTCTATAAATTAATAATGTTGAGACCGAGATATTTTATTAATTTAGCAAGGTATTATTATATAGATAAATTAATAAATTATTAATTTAAAAAGTTGGCTTATATTCGTGAGTAACTCTCAAATTAATGCAACGTACTTCAAAATTTCCATGTCCGTTCACTTTACCTATTTAATAAAACAAAAACAAGGACCTTCAAAATTTTCATGTGCATTCACACATTAATGAACTTGTCACTCTGAAAAAAACATTACAAGCGACAACAACTCTTCACAACTTTTTGTTGCAATACAAGAATATAGTGCCTCAATTCTTAAGTGCAATGGGAAGATTTAAAGATGAACTCAATATAATTTTCAAGTTCACAAAAAACAAGTGACTATATATTCATTTTTTACTAGACAATCATAGAATTTTGAAATATTTTAGTAATTATTAATTTATAGTTTCACCAGCACCAAATATTTACATTGGGATTTCAAAAAAATTATTGTCTTATTATTTTATCGATTGGGGTCCAATTTTGTACGGGTCCCAAGTTGGGACAGGACAAATTTTTAATTTTATTAAGGTTATTAATTTATCGAGTATTAAATTATAGAGGTTCTACTGTAATAAGAAAAGGAAGAATAGAAATAACCTGCAGACGAGCAATTATTTTCCCTTTTAAAGTCTTTTTCTCATCTCCAGTATCCTTGTCTTTGTCTTTTGCATCAGTCTGTTTATCTTCCTTAGTTTCAAAAATGTACCTACACAGCAAACAAGTATTTGTACATTATTTAAACTGAAAAAAAAGCAGATTAAATTTTTTTTATTACTTTTACTTTTTAAATCTTTTTCATCAAAACTGACTTACCTATGATGTCGGAAGAATATAAAATCTCGCTGATTGTGAAATGTGACAACTCGTCGACCACGAAATTCAGGGTCTTGTGGAAATAATGATTGTATTAACCTACATAAAAGAAGGTATAAAAAAATTTTAGCGCAAACAGATGCAGGAAATGAACTAATTAATAAAAAATGATCCCAACCTTCCAACACGATGGCCCAGGCGCGTAGTGAAGTTGTTCAGCACTAACTCAGGTTTATGACTAGTTGGGTTTCCATGATTCTGCAATAATAATATACAAGAAAATGATTAATTTGCAAGTTAAGGGTCTAATACCATTATGTGTCAAGCACTTGCAACAAGAAATTTCATATTCGTCTGGTAAAGAGGACCACTAATAAATATCTTAGCTTTCACATCATGAACTTACAACTAAAGTGTGAACATTTTTTCAAAACACTAAAAATTATAAATATCTCCCTCTGTATTAATGTGAGATATTGATCTCAGTAACACATTCTCGCTAGTAAAACTACATGAACATAATATAGAATCTATGACGGTCAGTGACTCAATTTTTGATGAGCTGATAAACTAAAAACAAGAATTAAGTGTTTGGTCCTGACTTCTAGGCTTCTATCCATTCACTGCTAAAGACTTGAATCGTATAAATAATAGATTTTTTTGGCACAATAAAAGTAAATCTTTGGATATAGATTGGAAGGCAAAAAAATTTCAGATTTTGAGGGGGAACAAATGAGTGACAAGTTCTCCACCTTAAGATCCTTATGCAATACAAGATTCGACAGCTTGAAATGAGCAGTAGGTCCATTGGGCAATCCAATAATCAGGAGCGCATCTACAAAATTGCAGCAAGGTAGGTAAGTAAAAGTAACTAAAAAGAATAAAATGAGATAAAAAGCTTAATGCAAGATCAAGTCAATGAATGAAAACCAGATAACCTGGTTCTCTACGGCTGGTGTGGACAACAATAACAGATGTATATTCTTTGTTGTTTGCATAATCCACAATCTGAAAATTGAGGCCAAACATCTAAGAAGCATATTTTATCAAAAAAAAAATATGATAAAAGTAAGTATAGGCCTTAGTCAATACCTTCTTCAAGTCATAGGTTCCTCTCTTATAATACTCTGAATTGGGGATCACAGTCATTAAATCCTTGATCAATGCCGGTCCCCTCTATATTCAAAAGTGCATACAAGACAAATGATTAGCAACATTAGCATATATCTTTGGATCAAGATCACATATAAAACTAACAAAAGCAACCTCTTCTGCAAAATAACAAACACAAGGAACTAAAGAGAAAACCTACAGTGGAATTGAACCGACAAGTTGTCATCAATACTTTTGGAACCCGTTCATGATTCAAAACCGAGCTAAATTCATCAGCATCATTACCAGCAAAAAGCTGCAGAAGCATACATGGAGTATCACAATTTGATCATAATCATATTATCATTTATTATCATAATGATAATATGCTATGTGCACATAAAGAAAGATGTATAGAAGAAATTAAAAACCTCTTCATCATCAGGCCTGCATACAGTTTCATCAGCCTCTCTAGTGTTCTCAATTGTACGGGGTATCTTCTTTGGTGGAAGCTGCAAAGTTAACAACAATATTAAGTAAATTAAAATGTCATCCAAACTGCATATATTCACAACCAAACCGCGAACTGAACCATATATATTTCAAACGCACCAAACCAGCCATATTGCTTTATTTTAATCATTTCAATTGATTTCAACGGTTTATGAACAACCCTAGATACAAAAAAACACTACCTCTTCTCCAAGCTCAAGGGCTTTGCTCTCCAAAGCTTCACGAGCCTTCGCCTTCTTTCGCTTCTCGGTCTTCTTCTCATGCTTAAGTTTCGCGTACAGTGCCGCCCTTTTCTCTTTGTTTTTGATCATCGACGGTAGCAGCTGCGGCTTCCCACCGTCGACCTTCAAACGTGATTTCACCGGTTCATCATCGTCAGATTGAGCCTCACGATCCTTCCGTTTCTTCCCCATTCCCTATTCGACGCAACAAAACACGATTAACCTAAATAACAATTCTGTCGAGAGTCGAATCACAATATCAATTAACAATCACTCAAATGCAACGCAGCATAAGCAAATTCAGCTCTTGAAAACTAATGAAAGAAAAGAGGAAGGACGAGTACTGAAAAGCAGATTCAACGGCGGAATTAAGTACGTTTTTTGTTAATTGATATTGTAAGATTGAAAGTGAGAAGGAAGGTAACCTCTGCCGGTGACGGAGACGGTGACGGTGACAGTAGGGTGGTTTTTACGCCGGCGGCGACGGTGATTATGAAGACTCGAGAGAGAGGAGAAGCGGATGGCGAAGAGAGGGTTTAATGGTTAGGGCTTTGTTTACTGTTTTATTGGGGGAAAACCCGACCCGATTAACCTGGGACAGGCTGCATGACTATCTTTAATTTTTTTACATTTATATCCTTAAACTATGATAAAAATACACTTTTTACTGTATGAAGCTAATCTCAGTTGTTCAAACCGCTCGACGCTCGCTCGACGTTCGTTCGAAATTTGCTCGAAAAATGTTCGTTTGAATTTTTGCTCGGTTGTAAACAAGCCGATCGGCTCGGATCGGTTTGTAAACGAGCCAAGCACGAGCAAAGGTCCGCTCGGTTCGGTTCGGATCAAATTAATATGTATATATATAGTTTATACGTAGCTCTAGTAGATTTAACTCATTATATACAAATATATAATTATATTTATGCATACTTGATCAATGAACCTAATAAATAATTCTAAACTTAATATAAAAGTGAAATCCTAAGCCGTTAAAAGATATTTTTCAACCATCTCCCGCTCTCACCGTCACCGTTATCTGCAATATACTCTCTGCATTATCGGCTACATATTTAGCTAGCTTCATCGTCAGCCACAACGTGTTGTCATCCATGAAAGTATTATGTAATGAAATGTGACTGATTTTTAAGTTATTAAACCGCTCATTTGTGCTCGCTCGACGTTCGCTCGAAAACTTAACGTTCGAAAAATGCTCGTTCGATTTTCTGCTCGGTTGTAAACGAGCCGATCGGCTCGGCTCGGTTCGGTTTGGAAACGAGCCAAGCACGAGCAAAGGTCCGCTCGGTTCGGTTCGGCTCGTGAACAACCCTAATCTCTGGTACTGATCTCATCCCTAATAATAACAATTATGAGTTAAAATACTCTTCATGTTGTTAGTCAGTTACCGTTAACGCGTCGGGTTTTAAGTTTTAACTTCCTTCTTTTAATCAAACATGTTATTTCACACGAGGGATTTGTATGCTTTTAGTGAGTTTTTTTGTCCACCGCCTTATTTTTATGATGTTCTACGTGCTAAATAGAGAGAGAGGATACATAGAGATAGAGGGAGCAGATAGATGTCGTTTTCTTGTTTCTGGTGGTTTCCACTGTAACAGCGCTCTTTTTATCCCTTTCTCGCGCACCGTTTTCATTTTCTCTATGTATATGTCCTTGATTCTCTCTCTTTCTCTTTCTATCAGATTACTTTACCATGATTTGACCATACATGAATGATCAATGATGGCGGTTAATAAAGCAGGGTTCAATCTGATTAACCTAGGTTCGGCGGGCAGTGGTTATGTTTTTTACGGTTGCCTCTGTCTCTATGGGTTTCTCTCTTTCGGTTTTATATTTTAAAGCTTTATTGATACATGTGAGATCCATCGCATAAAAGATACACACCTCTATAGGTTCTTATTTTGTTCCTATGGTTCAATTGATGATGACAAGTCTAGGCTTGTCTCTTAGAGTTATCTGTTGTTTTGGATTTAATGGTTTATTTGATGGTGTTGCGTATAATTTTTTTTTTCTTCCAATTTTATGATTTTGGGGTTCACAGTTGGAGGTTGTAATAATGAGTTTGACAGCGTTTGAGCTTCGTAAGCCATCCTTCTTTTCAAGTTGTGGCAATCATTTAAAAGTTGATATTCTATAGAACATAACATTTTTTAAGGCTATGACAATACGTCTACGCGTATTTGAGACCCATTGTGTGCAAGTTATAAGGGTGGTGGGGGTGTCCACACTACACCATCAATTTAGGGGTACTCACATCACATTACACCGTATCATTTTATTTTTTTAAATTGCTTTATTAAAATAAAAATTACATTAAAATAAAAGTAGTATAAAATTAAAAAAAACAAGAAAAATAACAACAATAGTAAAACAAATATACTTTTAAATGACATATAGCCATTGGGGTGGGATGGGTGGGGTGGGGGCAACGGTAAAAAAAATTAGCAGTTCAACAGTCAATTGTGGGGGTATTTGTGGCGGTGTGGCATGGCGATGGAGTGTAGTTCGGCGAGGGGGAATCACGGTGTGGGTGACCGGCGACGGTGTTGTTGTGTGCCGTCGACCCCTGCAATGAGGACGCGACGATAGTGCCCCCAACCCTCTATATCGATGATGACGAGCCTAAGACAATTTTACACGGTTTTATATTTTTATTAAACAAATTTTTAAAGTTGCTTTTTTTAATTTTTAATATTCATTTTTATAATGATGTAACGTTTTCATGATTCTTAATTACCATCATGAAATGTTTTTTGTTCATGTTTTGATGTTCAACTCATGATTCTTAATTACCATCATGACATGTTTATTGTTCATGTTTTGATGTTCAACACCGAGCCATTGCAACTCTCACCAGTTATTATAAAAAGTTCTTAAAATTTTATAGTTGACAATTTTTATTTTAAGACTATGATAAACATAAGTCATTTTTTACTAAAAAGGTAAATGAAAAAGAAAAGGTTAAATATCATGATGCCATGCCAACAAACACAAACAAGTTCACAAGAGACATCCATAGTAACCCAAGGTTTCGTACGTGAATAATAGAGATGATCAGATGAACCAATGACCCGTCAATAATCCAGTTAGCCGCTAAAGAAAGAAGAATAAGAAAAAAAAACTCCCACAGAAGTATTCACGCAGTACAACATCCATGAGATGGTAATCCTAGATTCCTAGTCCGTTTGGTGTCAGCTCAATGTTTGTGGAAGCCAAGATGTCTCATCAAGGATGCTCCCAAGACATGGTTATAAAATGCACCGATGAATTTATACTATGATCGACATTTTAAAAATAAGAAAAATAATATATTTTCTTTTGGAACTTCATTAAAATCTATTTAAGAGAAGACCCGACCCGCCTTATAATCCGTACATATTGTCATCTCAACTAAGCTAATCATATGGTGCTGTCTAGACCCAACGAGACTGAAAACAACAAAACCACAAACGCATGCATGTGGCGATTGATACTAACCCAAGTAACTCCTCCATCAAAGGTTTATAATGGTGTGCAGTTAGTTTCTATTAAAGGTATAAGCTCAAACTTATAGGAGACTACAGGCTAACCTGAATACAATCCAATACGGTATAATATTTAAGCGCCACGAGACATCTTGATTTTGGGCATTGCCTTCTTAAGTTGTCGGGCACGCTCTTTTGCTTCTCTCTTACGAAGAGACTCTGCGTTAAGCTTTGACTCCGCTTCTTCCATCATCTTTCTCCTCTCCGCCTTCTTCCTCTGCAATGCCTCTTGCCTTGCATTTTGAAGTTCCTTATACACCTCCTGTGCAACCTTTGACCGGGCTGCTTCAGTTTTGGACCGGGCCTGTTTACAGTTTGACCATCAAATTGCCATTTAGATTTTTTACTGAAAAGTAGAGGTGGTAATTTGACTAATTCCAACCCATTAACTTATAAATGGGTTGATTCGTGCTATGTTAAATTATCAAACAGGTAAACTTGAAAAAGATTGGCTAAAAAGAAAATGGGTTGACAGTCCCACAAGTATGCCTTAACACATTAAACCTCCCAAATCGATTTTGTGTAGAAAATAATGTTACTATCAAACAATATGAATTCAGTAACTCAGTATTCATATTTGACACTAATTATTTATGAAAGAAAATTAACATTTTGGGATAGGTCAACCAACTCGGCCTGTTTTATCACATAGCATAAAAGACCCACTTTGGTCCATTACCCTACCGCCCATTCTGTCACCACTACTGAAAAGTGTGTAGAAAACAATAGAAGAACCTGTGAACTGAGTTTGTAACGACCAATTAGATCGATGTAATACGGCACTAGAGCCACCAGACGTGTCATGTCAGCCATGTGGTTAACATCAGGGATCGCAAACTTAAAAACCAGCATCTTCCTGTGTGTACTCTGCTGCTGATCTGAGAAATGCATAGAGATGAACCACTTTCCAAATTTCTCAAAGGCTTTTTCACCAAACACCTGCAGATTTTTTATTAAAACCATAATTTTAATCTCAGGGGTATGATATGACTGCGAATTTGCTTTTATGTATAGACTACTTAAACACGAGAATCATAGTAAAGAGACTGTATTTAATATATACATCATGTAAGATGACATTATGTAAGATGACAATGCATTAAGAATTTAAACTCAATTTAGCAATATCAGATACAAAAGCTTACATAGCAATATTATGATGTCAGCACACTTGAATTTTGTTATATACATACAGTGACAGACTTGAATTAATACATTAATGTGACTCATATATGTCAAATAAATTTCTATAGAAAAATATATGAAGTGATAAATGAAATAAATGGTAAATTATTTCACAAAGTTGAAAATTAATTTACTATTTATATTTGTTTTGTATTTAGCTGAAGAATACATTTCAAAGTAGTTTACTTTAGAAAAGCCTAAAAACACAGGACATAAAGATTTTTAAAAAATAACCAATTAGGGTGGAAATGGAAACTTCTATCAGACGGTTCAAAACTTCAAATTATGAGGTTTGATTGGAAAAAATGGCACGCAAAAGTAAAGATATATCGGAGAGATTTGAACATTTTAAAATTTAAAACAAAGTTTAGATCGATGACATCATCTTTCTCAATTGGAATTAGTTTTTCTTTAAATTAACATTCGTGATTGGTCTGATTATTAAATACACATTTCAGCTTGATTTCCTTTTGTTACATATAAAAGATTGGATATAAGACACAAACTATGTATAGAAACAATCCTAGTGGTCCAAATGAACATGTGAGGAACCAGGGAATAGATACATGGTAACCCTTGCATGAGGGGGCCAGCCCATACACAACAAACCCTTATAATTAGGTCATCAACTATAATTTAAAGACTCCACATTAAAGTTCACATGGCTTTGGCATCAAATTAAATGACATCGATACAAGATTACGACTTCTCCTTCATGATTAAAAGATTTGGACTCGTCAACATATAGATCAAAAAACACATTGGCATTCAATTATTAGCTAAAAGACATCAATACCATATAACAAGCAAAGATTCTATGAATCTTGTAATCACAACTCAAGTTTATTCACTCTCTATAATGATGACAAAGATCAAATTGCTAAACGGTATTCAAGCAAACTATTCCAAATCAAAAGGAAACTACTGCAGTTTTCTTAAATCCCCAATCGGAAATGTTGAAGCTTTTATAGCAACTTTCAAGATCCAAGAAACCACTTATAAGCGATAGAACACTTAAAACAAGATGTTACCATTCTATAGCAGTTCATAATAATCAATCTACACAACTAATAAAAGCAAATTAGTAAGGAAAAAAGAAGCATTTTGAACCATAATCACCAACCTGATCAAGAACAGCCTCAGTGATCAAATCACCAGCCACCTCTTTCGATTCAGCGATAACCATCAATTCATCCGCAACCCATTTCCTCCCACTCGGTCCAGACGTCATCAAACTCGCAAACCTCTGAAGGTCCCTAACCTCCTTCTGCATAGCCTTTGCAGCTTTCTTCTTAGCCAAAGCAAAAACCACATGATCCATAGCATCTTCATTCATAAAAACCTCAACAGTAATCTCATCCTTACATTGCACAATCACATTATACAATCTAGCTATCAGATCATGTCGACTCTTAAGCTCCATTGTCGCCACTAACCCCTGGCAAAACCGACGCCCACTCGCGTAAAACTTGAACACATTCTGACCTTCTTTCAACAACAATGGCGAATCATCACCCTCACCAACACCTAACAGACTGAAATTCTTGTCGAATATCCTATCTCTAGTGGCGAATTCCGCCGCCCATGCTAGGGCTAGGGTTTCATTCTCCTTCTTACCAACGAAATAATTGATCGTAAACATAACCAAAAACAACACACACGTAATTTCAACGGCATACGATCTAATCCTCTTAGTTAACCTAATCGGTTCATCAGACACGTTCACAGTATCAACCGATTGAGTTGATACGGACTCGACCGGTGACTCAGTGAGTTCCGATTCAGCGGTGAGTTCCGGCGGTGGTGGTATTGGAAAGCCTTCGAATTCGTCTTCATCCCAGTAATCGAAGGGGGGTGTGGTGGTTGGGGGTTGATCGGAATCGGAGGTGGAGAG
>BJCO01363910.1:0-11972 GCA_018326465.1 Flaveria floridana
TATATATATATATATATATATATATATATATATATATATATATATACACATATATATATATATATATATGCAAATTTACATGCATTAAAAAATTAACATAGGTGTAAAATGTAACCGACATGGAGTATATTTAAATGTACTTAACATTACAATAGTGTTTCAAAGTTATCCCGGTCTGGCAGGTGTTGAAGTTGTGTGATTATAACAATTAAAAACATTTGTAACTAAATGAAGGTATCTTTCATTACCTCAAAATACACTACAAGGTAGGTAGGTGTATTTAGGGTGCTCGGGCCACCTTCGACATGAACCGTGGGGTGCCTCAGATCACTCGGTGTTAAAAGTATATATACTATATTTAGTGCCTTACGTCGGTTATTTATGAGCTGATCACAACTTACAAGGCAAAAAACAAGGTTGACTTTTCTAATCTAAATAAGTTAATGTGGATGCAATTTTCTCTCTCTGTTTTAGTTTTAGATGAGTGTGGGTGTGGTATGTGTGGTGGGACGAACAACGGAACAAGACTTGATTTATAACTATAAATTTAAACCTTTGATCAAACAAAACTTTATGTTATAAACTTAGTGAAAAACAATATAAATAAATAGTGACTTCTTTTCATCTTTTTACCTGCATGTTAGGTTAAGATATTTATAATTTTTCTTGTTTTTATATAAACTCATAAAACATAAATAATATGTGATATATAATTACAACAATTATATTGATATCTTAATTTATTATCACTAATATTATTACTATTATTATTATTATATTTAATAATATTTTTTTAGAGATTGTGAATGCACTTAAATGCATATTTAATGGTTATAACATGTATGATCGTCACTTGGATTGTAGCATAGTAGTAAGAAACAAAATCTTTTTGAAGTAAACTAAGATTCAAACTCAATAAGAAGTAGTTTATGAGTTGTGTAAGTTTACCGTTAAGAAAAACGGTCTTTTTTTTATTATTTAGTTACATTTTTCTAGGTTTGTTAACTTAAAATATTTAAATAAAAAATAAACTCAAATGAAACAAGTAAATTAATCAATTAATGGTTCGCCACAAGTGAAAGGAGAGATAAGGCAGAATATATATATATATTTATATCACTATATAAACAAGCCAAAAGCTTCCCTTTAAATATCACAACTTCTTCCCCCATATTCCAACTTAGAACATACTTTGCAAGTTATACAAATGGAGCATCTTGAAAAAGGTCAAGAGATAGAAGTTGATGAGCAAAAATGGGTTTATGATTCTTCCTATGATCATAGAGGTCAAACACCTCTACGTTCTTCCACCGGTGCTTGGAAAGCTTCCTTGTTTATTATCGGTAATGATTCTGATTGTGTTCTTCGTTGTTGCTAGTTAGCCCGGTGTACTCTAGGCCCCTAATATCTTTATGTAGGCGTCATATCATTCACTTTATCTCATTTCGCTCCACCTTACCTAAGGAGATGTTTCAATAACAACCCTCTTTTACGTCTCTTTTTTTTAATAAAGACTTGATGATAGCAGATACAAAAGTTGAGTTAACCGCAAGAGAGAGAGTGTGTTTGTGTGTGTGTGAGGAGGGGGGTTAACCCTTTTTAATGCTCCGCGTAAATGGGTGAAGGATAAAAGGAGCTAGAAGATGTCACCCCTCTTTTTTACATCGGTAGTGTTAATTTTTATCCAGTGTTTATATTTTTTATACATATTGAGCTCCCTCCCTCCCCCCTAAAAAACTTAGGTTCACCTCCCGTCTCCCGTATAATAGTTTTCAAGCTCTGTCACTGAGTACGTTGACTTAACGCCCTAGTGCATGTGCGTATACAGCAAGACCTTAGTAATTACTAACAAATAGATGTCAATATATATGTGACCTTTAATATTGAATTGATGACTTTTGATGACTAGTGTTGTCAAATCTTGGTGTTCTCATCTGTAGTCCAACATTTTAGAAAAGAAGTTAGTTGTATTGACTTGTATTTTAATGTATTCATTGTACTTACCATTTCTATTAAATTTTCTGCGATTTATATTTTGAAAAATGTTGAAAGTACGCTACTTACTAGTTATTAATGTTCTTAACCATTTAAATTTATCAATTGATTATTAGCAACCATTACCACATATACACAAGATTGCTCGTAAAGTTGTAATCATCATCCTTTTTACTTTTAAGGAAAAGTCATTGCTTATTAAAAATATACTTTATACTTTCTTTTATTATATTTTAATTTTTATTATAACGACGACTCACAGTTTTACACATTTATTTAAACTTTAATTCTACTCTACCAGTTATATACGTTTGAACCTTCACCTCTAAAAGAGAGACATTATTTAACATACTAAAATATCATTTCATTATAAAAAAAGAAAAAAGAAAAAAGAAAAATATCCGATTAACACAAAAGAATGTTAAATGTACTCATGAAGTTATGATATAATTATGGGTTTTGTTATTTGAACACCCCGTTATTTTAAATCAACTCAAAATTTCTATACGGGTCTTACAGCCTCATACGCGTCGTATAGGGGGTCGTATAGCCCTATATGGGGCGTATACAGCCCCCTGAATTTTTCCTCGTAGTCAGTGTCGAAATTGTTATACGCGTCGTACTGCCCTATATGTGTCATATAGGGCTATATGGGGCATATAGCTCTCTGACACCCCCCCTAAATTTTCCTCGTTTTCAGTGCATTCGATCCTATAAGCCGCGTATGGATCCATACACGACGTACAAGGGGGTGTCGATTTATCTAGGTGGGTGTTAAATATTAGGACCCTATATTATATATCAAATCAAATGAAACATCTCGGATCATATTTCACTACTAACAGTGTAGTACATCAAAAGGAAGGCTATAATTGCACCCCAAAAGCAAAGTCAAAAGGCAAAAGCAGTGTAAAGTTGGGGCTTTAATTGGCCAAAGGCATTGTCTACCAAAATTCCATATATGTTGATTCTAACCTGTCATTTCATATGTAAAAAACAAATCTTCATATCCTTAAAAGAAATAGTTTTTTACCAACAAAAAAGTTCCAAAATCCAAACATTTTGTGTAACTTCTCTATGTAATTCTCATTGATGTGGTCCCAAGCTTTTTGCTAGCGGCTAAACTTCATGTTAATAAAATTTGCCGTTCAAAAAAATCCCAACATTTTACGGATTTCTTGTAAACGTTATGTTCGAATTAAAATAATTGATTATAATGTAAAAAAGGCGAGTGATAGTCGGAATGGAATACTACGTTTTGTGAGATAATTGATGTTGGAGTAATATAGGTTTTAAGGATTTTGTTTATGGAATATAGCAATGGGTTATGATATCATTTCTAATGTTATCGTGTTTGCAGCAAATGAGTTTGCTGAGAGGTTAAGTTACTTCGGAATTGCTTCAAGTTTGATCATATATCTTACTAAAGTCATCCATCAAGATGTGAAGACATCTGCTAAGAGCGCTAATCAATGGATTGGTGTAACGACTCTAATGCCGCTTGTTGGAGGTATTGTAGCTGATGCTTACTTGGGGCGTTTCACCACTGTTCTAGTATCGTCAATCATTTATCTAATGGTACTCCTTTTTCCATATTAAAATACTATAAGTTAGTTGAGAATTTCTTAAAAAAAACGTCTGAACTCCATATAGTCTTGTAATATCAAAAACAGATACTTTTTTATTCAAAATTTATATCAACACGAAGACTTAATTATCAAATTCAATTTTCGGTTGCAGGGCTTGATACTCCTGACGATGTCTAGTATGATCCCAAGCTTAAAACCTTGTGCAAGTCACGGGCTTTGTCTAAAACCAAGGAAGATCCACGAAATTGTGTTCTTCATCGCGATATATTTGATATCTGTGGGCACGGGTGGCCACAAACCGTCTTTAGAAAGTTTTGGTGCCGATCAATTTGATGATGATCATCCAGAAGAGCGTAGAAAGAAGATGTCGTTCTTCAATTGGTGGAATGCAGCCCTGTGTGCGGGATTAGTGCTCGGAGTAACACTTATTGTCTATGTGCAAGATCATGTAGGTTGGGGTCAGGCAGATATCATTCTCACCATGACAATGGCTTGTTCCATTGCGATCTTCGTCATCGGTAGGCCTTTTTATCGATATCGCAAGCCCGGAAACCCGTTAAAGCCCATGTTACAAGTATGTGTTGCAGCCTTTAAGAAGAGAAATCTACCTTACCCTTCTAACCCAAATGAGTTGCATGAAGAGCCCAAATCAGAAAAGGCCCAAGAAAGGCTACTTTGCCACACAGAAACATTAAGGTAGGCAAATTTCTAGTGTTAGTTTTTTATATTTTGTATTATTTACGCTACCGTATAACCAATAAGAATCCCGATAACATGTTCTCTTCATTTGCAGATTTTTTGATAAAGCTGCGATAATCGAAGAACAAGATTTCTCTAAAAAGAAACAACAGGATCCATGGAGACTATCTACGGTAACAAAGGTAGAGGAATTGAAGCTGCTTTTAAACATGATCCCAATTTGGCTAACTTCGCTACCATTCGGTATCTGTGTAGCACAATCCACGACATTCTTCATCAAACAAGGTGCATTGATGAACCGCGAGGTCACCCATCGGTTCATCCTCCCACCAGCCTCAATATACGGGCTATCCGCTTGTGGAATGATCCTTTTGGTGACACTTTATGATAGGCTTCTAATCCCTTTATTAAGAAGGATAACAAGAACCGAAAGGGGAATCAATATCCTCCAAAGAATAGGAATCGGAATGGTTTTTTCTATCATAACAATGATCATCGCAGCCATTGTTGAAAAGAAGCGACTAACCACGACGCACAACGATCCTTTACGTGGCTCGGCTAGCATGAGTGTGTTCTGGTTAGCACCACAGTTCATACTACTTGGAGTTGCAGATGGGTTCACTTTGGTCGGGCTTCAAGAATACTTCTATGATCAAGTTCCCGATTCAATGAGAAGCTTAGGGATTGCATTGTACCTAAGTGTGATCGGGGCTGGAAATTTCTCGAGTAGTTTCTTGATCTCAATTGTCGATCATGTGACAACTAAAGCATCGGGCAAGAGTTGGTTTGGGAAAGATTTAAACAGCAGTCGTCTTGACTACTTTTATATGTTTCTAGCTGCTATCACCGCAGCTAATCTGTGTGTGTATGTGCTTGTAGCGAGTCGATACTCGTACAAGAATGTGCAGAAAAAGAAAGTGGGTGCGGCTGATTACTACCAAGGGGAAGGTCAGGTGATGAGAGCTTGATACAAACAAGCCCAAATAAATTTGCAGTCCTGTAGTTATAGGGATATATATGCAGTCAATTTATATTATAGATAATATGTTTTATTTCATCCATTGATTAGAAAGATTTTCTTGTATTAAACATTCTAAGGATTTTGTATTTCGTAATGGTACTGATTTGTCTTGTTTTGACTTTTGGATAGGCAAATTTAGTTATTATTTATTTAAGTTATAAATTGAATCTTTAAGATAAATTTGGTTATATAAGAATAATAATCAGTAGATTTCAGTTACGTTTAGTTGACTTTAAAGGTGGTTTGGTTTCTAGTTTGGTTAAATCAGTCCAAAATAGTCATAACCAAACGATTCAATTGAAAATAATCCAAACAAACATAACCAGACATTCACAATCAGCCAATAAATCTGGTCTGATTCAAAAAACATTATTCAAAACCAAACCAAATAACCAGTTATTAAAAGAAAAATCTTAACCAAATCATTAGTTTCTCAACTGATTAGATTTCAGTTTTGCTTGACTGCTTAAATGATTTGGATTTTTTAATTAAATCTTTCTTGGTTCAATTACTTAATTTTCTGTTACACCTTGTCTAAGTTTTGGTCAAATTTATGGCTATTTTGCACCTTGTGCAGAAAGGATTTCTTATGAAAAACATGATTAAAAGAGCAGAATTGTTTTCTGACGAATGTTTGAAAGTTAAGAGATTGATTTCCAAACAAGCATTATGAACAGGTTTAATTATCTTTAAGAAATAAAGAAAAAATATAACAGCTAAAACAAACACAATATACTATCAAAATTTTCGGGTTTCAGCTCTGTACCCAAACCGAAACACAACAATGCTTCGGAATCGGCACATGAGTATTTCCAATTTACGATCTATACACTGAAAGACTCAACTCTGGGCAACAATGACCATATAGCCTGCCTGTTGTCGTAAGTAACCTACATAAACCATAATATTTCCTAATCTCGTGCCATTATGAAAAACTAGTTCATCTAAATATGATGATCTAAGAGAAATGAAGACTCACACGTAAGGATAAAATTAGAATAGGCCCTATGGTGCTGTCAACTAGAAGGAAGGCGCTTCAGATAGAAGCTTCTTTAATGTCTCGTATGTCATGAAAACGATTCCTACACCAGGGACCACTTTGTAATATTCTGGAAGTATCCCTCTGTAAAGACCACGTAATCCTTCGGTTCGCATGATGTGCCCAAGTGTCCCAAGTAAACCACTGTTGTAAACCCGCGGCCGTCCACCAACTCCTTCCAACTGCTTTCTCCTTCTCACAAGATCCAAAGGAAACGTTGCTGTGGAAAAAAACATTACACCAAAAGAGTTAGTTAGATTTACCAACAATGTGAGGCCCCAATATCTATCAGTTGTCATTGCTGCTGTAAAACCTCACCTGTTGAAGAAGCGATACCAGAGAGACTGCCACATGTGAGACTGACCATGACGGTGGAATCGTTTGGCCTATCATAGGACATAGAGGTATTAAAACCGAGTTACAGAAAGTTGTAATTTAAATTCTTGGTTGACACGAGCATAGAGTGTGTACCTTTTAGATTTCCAGTATGAACGCAAAGTTTCATAAACAGAAAAGCTAATAGCAATACTTGGTCCGACACCCTACATGAGTAACAATATGGAGTTAAGTGCACATGACGTAGAGAAGGATAGTAGCAAAACAGATAGGGCGTAAACAGGTCAGTACTTGTAACTTGTTTGGGTTATAAGAACCCGACATGGATTGCCACACATGGTCAGGTCAAGTTGGGTTGACCAGAAACTCAATTTGTCCAAGATCTTATATTATTTTAATAGATAACTAGGGTATCAGATATGATTACCAAATATCATATCATCGAAATTACAATACAATTTTTGAATAAAGTAACTTAAAATTTTTAGCATTATAAACATTTTGACTGACTTTTGACCCGTTCCACAATTTCCTCACAGCTTTTTTTTCTATTTTACCTGTTCGAACATTTAGAGATAAAGTATAACCCAAACCAACCAATTTCCAAGTAAATGAGTCAAAACCGTCTCCACAAAAGGTACTACTATTACCAATAAAGTTGGTCCGAGTCCCTTATACAAGCCAAAAACACCCTCATCTCTACAAATTGTATGGAAGGCATGCCAGATTCCATTATAGTATATTGTACTTCTCTGCAAAAAAAATACACAACTGTAAGATTGTAATTTGTGCAGAAATACAGGTGTGTTGGCAACAATTGGTGAAACCTAATGTTGTAAAATCTAATTATAGCACAATTAAGTACAAAAAATGCAAGATAAAAAATACTAACAAAACTAGATGAAACATCAGTGTTCTAAAAATCGGATCAAGTCATCAAGTGGTCACCTAGGCAGAATTCAGAAAGCGGAGCAGAGGGACCCAATTATGGTCAAATTGAAAAAAACTAAGCAGTTTAGCTAAGACAGGTTGAACTTACCTGCTACAACTGATTCCATCTTGCACGTTCCAAGTGATGATTTCATGTTCGGAGTTCCAATCTCATCTTCCAGGGTTTGGTTTTGCCTTCCAAATCCCAACTTCATGTCGAAGTTGGAGGAATCAAGTGGCTATTGTGCAATTTAATCAAATGTGATAGAGAATATAGATAAATTATAAAGACCAACTGATATTTCTCAGAAGTTCCTGATGAAGAAACCCAACTCCATTCTAGCATGTGACATCTTGTGAAACAATTCGTTTGTTGAGAGATTAAATTATAAATATACTTCATACATACTATAATGACAAGAATAAAAAATAGGCAATTCTAACATTAAAGGATAACTTATATGCTGCTTAATTAACCAAATGATCCCGTTTAACCATTTAACAGCTAGGCACTTGATTGACCACCTAGATCCGCGTAATGCTTTCTAGAACACTGATAAGAAAATCAATATCTGTGAATAATTTTTTTACAACCTATAAGAATATATCTACCAAAACAATGAATATTTCTATCTTGAAAGCAATTATGGAACAAGGAGTGATTGAAAATTTTATAAGTATTCATTCTATACCTGTGCTGCAAGACGTGTCCTGATGAGATCTAACGGATATGTTGCAGTAGCAGCTGTTATTCCTGACATTCCACCGCCTATAAAGTGCAAACATGCATCTGCAGCTGCAGTTCCACTGTTGTTTCTTATACTTGGGATTGACTTTAGCAGCTGCAAATCATAACAGAAACAAGTTAATCATGATAAATCATCTCATCAACTTAATTACATCATCATAAACAGCAACCCAATCTCAGACCAAAAAGTAAAAAAATGCAGCAAAATTACCCACTTTTTTATACTGCTCATAGGCGTAGAAGTTAACTGCGGTATAAGGAAGGCGATGAGCAATAGTAACCATATTCCCTTTCCAAAAGGCTCTAAAACCCTCTTCATTAACAATACGCAACGCCTCATTCCATATACAAGGCCTGCTCAACAATGCCCCCTCAGAATGCATGCCTTGCACCTGCAAAATGCAATACAAAAAATCATCCATCAATTAAAAAATACAGTAGGTCAGTAGCATGGCCCAAAGACATATACTGCTACATTTAAGGTTACACACAGATAAATATAAATTAAAAGCTATACAAAGCATTATACTTAACCATCAAAGTAAACAAACTCTCACCAAACAAACAATAAAGGAGCTAACCCTTGTCTTTTCTCTAACCATTTAAAACCTAAAACCCCATCCCCATTGGCAAATAATAATTTCAAGCTAGGTACCATACAATCACACATCACATAATCAACAAAACTACAACGATCAAGTTACATAACTACCTGAAACAGAATAGTAAGTCGCGCAAGCGGAGCCGTACACGTTTTACTAAAAGCTCCAGCAATACCTCCGGCGAGAAGCTGCGGCACCGTCCCTATCTCCGCCGACTGCTGCTGGTGGTGATGACGTGGCGAAGGCGCCGGCGCCACCGCCACCCCCACCGCCACCGGCTGTTGCTTTTGCAAAAACTTCACGGCGGCACCGCCGTCCACCACTCCTCCATGACTAGACATCCCGACTTGAGCTTCCATCAACGGCGATCAGAACAGTGAGAATTGGTGACGATTAGAAATTTAGAATTGAAATTTGGAGATTGATTTTGAAGATGATTTACGTTCGATTTAAGGGAGAATCAGAAACCCCTGAAAAACCCTAGTTGTTTGCGTGTGAATGAATATTCTAGTTATATTATATGAGGTGTTGCGTTAAAGGGTGACTTATATATCGCAGGCCCTAAAGGCTAAAACCCGAGCCCGTTTTTATTTTTTCTTTTGGAAGTACCATTTGGTTTTAACTCATTTGTCACGCACGCGTTTATTCAAAATTCATAAGCAATGGAGTAAACTAAACGGTGAGTAAACTAAGTTTTTGTTTTGTTTAGAACAATCAAATAGAATAAGGATTCCATCTAGTTTTCCTGTAATAATGGTAGGGTTCAAGAACTGTACCGTAAAATAGAGTTCGATTATGCCTGTAACTGAAAGGATTCATTTGATTAAGATTTTGTGAGGGTTTTTATGGCCGTGGTTTTTAGGAGGTTTTATGTCTATCAAGATCATGTACCATAATAGGTGGGATTAATAGGCTA
The DNA here is from genome assembly GCA_018326465.1 of Flaveria floridana. Lineage (NCBI taxonomy): Eukaryota > Viridiplantae > Streptophyta > Magnoliopsida > Asterales > Asteraceae > Flaveria > Flaveria floridana. The sequence goes on from BJCO01363910.1 coordinate 9,876, forward strand.
ATAAGTTATAAAAATACCCGTACCAAGTAAATCATATGCTTAATTTAATGTTAAATATTTAACTCTGTTAGTGTCTTGGATCATAGATGAAGAAGAAGTTGAATACTGGAGATCATATATATGCAAATTTTAGAAATTAGGGATCATATTCAAAGTTTTAATAAAATCATAAGGATCAACAATGTAGTTACTCTTAAGCAATTTAAATAACATTTATATGAAAATTATTTGAAAAGAGTATAGCTCATGTTAATAGTTTTTCGCCATGGGTCACCATGGGTTTTGCAATGGCTTGTATTTAGTCATGTTTTTTTTTCAAAATGAGTTGATGATTAAGCATATGATATGTCACCATGTTTCCGTGATACTTAGCATAGATTAATACAAGGTCGTGTTTGGCAGGAAATCACTCAAAGCAATGGCGGAGCTTGAGTCAAAAATTAGAGGGGGCGGGGCGAAAGTAAACTATTTTAGGAGGGGTGGATTCTATATTTATTAAAAAAATTCCACTACCTGACTGAAAATTCACACTATTGAGTCGAAAATTTACACTGCTGACGAAAAAAGAAGTTGTTAGTCAACATTGTTAGAAAGTTGTAAAGTTGTTAGTCGATTACGTGTTTTAGGAAGGCCGTGGGGATGCACGTACCAGTTGGGCTACGGCCATTTGATTTTTAGTCTTCACATGAAAAATGTTTAATAACAAATAAAAAAAACGGCCTAGATAAAAAAACAAAAAAGGAAAGACAAATAACCAAGTGATGATATTTTTATCATTTTAGTTATTGTAAATTTATGTATAACTATTAAACGAGACATAGTTGACATATGTATTTCTATTTCATGATTATCTTTGTGATAGTGTAGGGAGCACTTTGGTAAATGTTGTAACTATATATTCATCACTTAATGAGAATGGGAACGACTTTGGCTCAATACCTAAGTTATCATGGTATCAGAGACATGATACAAACCCTAGAACCCTAAAGTTGCCGTCTCCCTTCTTCTTCTTCTTCACGTGAGATCGGCCAAACCCTAAAACTCCTACCCTACACTAACAACCATTATCTACTTGTCTTCTACACTATCAATTATTCATCGTGGTGCAAACTGAAACTTCAAACCCCCCTGCAACCGAGAAACTTCATCCAGCAACAACAATCACCAATATCAAAACATGTATTCAAACCACTTTGGACATGGAAACAGGAAACTACTTAACATGGAGAGAAGTGTTCAAGAAGCATTGCCGAGCCAATAAAGTCCTACATCACATTATCCCGTCCGCAAAGCCGTCTTCTTCCACGTCCACAGCAGAAAATCACGATGAACAGTGGGAAAGGCTAGATGTCATCGTCTGTAACTGGATATACGGTACGATACCCAATGATCTCTTGGAAACAATACTCAAGGATGACTCGACGGCTGAAGATGCATGGAATGCTCTTGCCAGCATATTCGAAGACAACAAGCATACAAGAGCGATACATCTCCAACAGAAATTTTCAACTACAAAACTTGACGATTTTCCCAACGTAACATCTTATTGTCAAGCTTTAAAGATCCTCTCCGATCAACTCTCTAATGTCGGTCATCTTCTCACCTCTCAACAACTAGTTTTACAAGTTATAACCGGGCTGAATGAAACCTATGACAATGTTGCAACCTTGATTCAAAACATGAACCCTTTACCCGACTTTTATGAAACCCGATCTAAACTATTGCTTGAAGAAACCAGTAAGAACAATCAAAAACAACCCACTGTTTTGCATACTACCACTGCTAAACAATCCCAAACCCACCCATCCAATACCCACGGCAACCCACATTCAAAACCCAAACAACCCAATAAACCAAAAGTTAACGTCCATAAATTTTGTAAGGACCATTGTTGTACTTTGACAACACTTTTCGCGGTCGTGGTCGAGAAACTTTCCGGGGCCGCGACCGTGGTAGATCACGGGGAGGTCGACGTGGGGGCTTTAACTCCTACAATTACTCACCTTACAACCCTACCCAACCCTGGTTTCCTTAGCAGTACCCATCCTACCCACCTACACCTACACCACCTTGCCCATATCCAACCAATCCTCCAAC
>BJCO01363911.1:0-24065 GCA_018326465.1 Flaveria floridana
ATAATAAAACATATACTAGTTCAAGCTGGTTCGAATCTTCGATATGTGGCACCTCATTCAAATCTGGAAGCTTCGGCTTTTGATAATGATCTCCCGAACCCGACATTGTTTTCGAATTAACGTGTTTTTGGAATGACGAAGGCTGAAAAATCTCGAGTGTTGGATGAATGAAAGCTCAAAGGTATTTATGATGAAAAAATTTCGAGTGTTGGATGAAATGTCGAGTGACCAACTTATCTTCCCAAAACCGCTCCGAGCTCAATCGTGATTATAAATAATATTGTAGCGACGGAAAGCTTTCAAAGGTATTTAAGATGAAAATCGGGTGCACAAACCGTCACGGTTTGGCCTTCACGTGACGGTTCGAGGCGTGAATCCCGACCATTTTGTCAACATCACAGTGTACCTCGTACCTTAAACTGAACCTCGTACCCTAGAGGTCACCGTTAGGCCAAACCGTGACGGTTTGGTGCCCGGTTTTCAACTTTATCAACTCATTTGTCGTTTTGTTGTCACGAGATGTCGGAACACAGACACATAAACCGTGACCGCAAGCCCTTGCGGTCACGGTTAGGTAGCAAACCGTAACCTTTTGGTCCGGCCTACCTTCAAAAACCCTTGCGATTTCCCCATTAGAACCCTAAAAAAAAGGTTTAGTCACAGGGATGGTACACATAACAGATGCTTTTCTGGTCCATTTGCATAGTATTTGTCTAATCCAACTTGCAAATTTTTTATTTCTATTAAAGATTCCATCACTGGCTCCCACCCTCCATTTTTTTATTTTATAATATTCAACAAGTAGCTTATACTTGTTTGTTGGCACTCTTGACTCTACTACCATTAATCAGTAGCCAAAGGCAACTACCAAATAATACACAACCTATCACAATCATCCATTGCGTGTGTGTATATATGCACTCATACAAGTAACCAATAATTTATGTGTGGATCTAGGAAAAGAAATGAAAACCTAAAAAGTTGGAGAAAGAATCTAGATTCTTGGTGAGAAAATTTAATGATCAAGTTAAATGACGTATCAACGTGTACTTCAACGAAAGAATTGTAGAATTTTATAGATTTTTTTTAACAGCAAATGTACGATCCTGTTTCGAAAAATATGTGTTATCTTAATCGGGCTTACCTACCCGTTTCCAAGTCGAGACCGCACCCCCAATCCCCTCAGCAGGAAACTCATTGCTAAGAAAACTCACTGGCTCAACTCTAAGCATTTTTTTACTCAACTTTAACCAGTTGGGCTAGAATTTTATAGCTGATAAAGGAAAGGGGGAAAATCATCATTGTTAACTTCTACGGTTTTACCTTGCTTTCATTTTTTTAAACATGCATAACCTTATATACTTCATTAATATTTTTAAATAGGAAAAATTTCATAAAATAGTAAGCAAGTTTTAACAGCGTTTCAATTAGGTCACTCGTATTTTTATTTGATCTAATCAGGTCACTAAATTTTAAGAGTGTTCCAATTTGATCACTAATACTTTTATTTGTTCTAATCAGGTCATTAAAGTTTTAGAAGTGTTATAATTAGGTCACTCATATTTTTTTAATTGTTTTAAATAATTCATAATTTTTTTCAAAATAATTCAGTTTTTTATAAATATTGTTAAATTTTTAAATAAATTCAATTTTTTAATTTTTTTACAACTTATGCATGATCTAATTATAACAATCCTGAAACTTTAGTGATCTAATTGAGACAAAAATTTCACGAATGATCTGATTGGAACAAGAAACTTTATGAGTGGCCTATTTAAAAAAATTCTAAAACTTGATTACTATTTACAAAGTTACCCCTTTCAAATATATCATAAAGTTTTTATTCTTTTCTTTAATTATGGTATTAAATTTTATATTTTATAAAAAAGAAAGAAACTATTTTTTAAAACATTTGAACTAGGTGCAGTGAAGCATCATAATTTATTTACACGACATGTCTAAATCAATCCACACAACAGTGTGTCAATCCAATTGGTCTATCTCGTGTGTATTTTTTGTCTAAAATTGTCGTTTTTTCATAGGAGCGTTTATATCTCATCTTTAGGATACGTGACTTCCTTTTTTTTTGTTAGTAGTGTTAATTTTTGACTCGATATTATACACAATGACGAAGGTTTTAATCACTCGTATATAATTCGTTATGATATGAGTGTTTATTTGGACAAATGTACAATTAGATGATTCCGATTAAATTAGAACCTCAAATCATCCAACCAAATTACCTCATGATCATAACTCATAAGCAAATCAACCAAATGACAATTACCTTTTTTTCTTTCTTTCTTTTAAACGACTTATAATCCAACCTTTCTGATTTTGTATCGATGCTTGTTCCGATCTTTTATTTTACTTTAAGTAATTTTTAATTAATCAAAATTGAACATCAGAATTAAAAAACATAAAGAGTTTGTATTAACCAATGATTTTTAGACCAATTGGTTGTAACATACCAAAACCTGTGTTTTGGAGACCGGATCGGACCAGCCGGTCTGACCGGTTCGACCGGGGGATCGGTCCGGTGGCCGGTCTGGTCTGATATGGATCGTTTTTTAGTGGTCGAACCGGCCAGTTCGTCCGAACCGCTGGTCGGATCCGGAAACCGGACCGGTTCAGACCGGCTTTGGTATTTTTTTTATTTTTTTTATTTTAATGGGTAAAAACGGGGTGTTGAACCATAAATTAGTACGTTGGATATACAAATATAGTTAACTTTTATATAATATATAAATTACTTATATTTAATTACATATATAAATATAGTTAAATCCGGTCCAACCTGTCCGACCACTAAACCAGTAAGACGTCCGGTTTAACGTCCAATCCAGTTCCAAAAACATTAACCAAAACAATAAAAAAATAAGGAGTTCACCAACCCTTAAATCACTCATCACTCTCTCTCTATTTTCCCCCACTGGCCACCATTATTATTTATCAAAGCATTCACATCCCATCTTTCATCCTTATATTTATAATAATTACATTAAAAACTTCTACCTTTTTTCTATTTAATTAAATAATATTTTTTTTATATATTTATTATTATTATTTTTTTCTCATCCACTAATACTACTTTCAAAAATATTAAAAAAATATATGGGGTTATACCGTGATTATTAAAATATGAAAAATCATGATACAATCCCATAAATTTTCTTTCTCATTCATCCACAACCACTCTCAACCATCTTTTAAAATATAGGACACTCATTCACATAAAAATAAGATACAAAACCAACATCAAAATATCCCCATCAATGGCATAAAATCAACTTCAAGATTCTTTGCGTCCTCAAAATGACCATCTAATAAGATTCTAATCATTCGATCACAGAGAAAAAGAATATACAGACACAGTGAGTGTCAAAGTGTGTGGTTTCACATGAAAACAAGACTCTAATTCTCTAAACCTTTAACAACAACCTGGGTAAACACGGGGAGTTGCTGTTCTACGGGATAATCAGTTGCTTCCATGAACTTACATCGATGTTTGCTTGTACGAAGATGACCGAAAACGATTATCGTGTCGAAACCACCTCTCGACTCGCTCAATGGCGTATCGATAACATGGGTTCGTCTACTTATCGTAAATCTGATCCTTTCAAGATCGGTATATGGAACTGGTAAGTTTCTTGTTTCCACTGCTTTTAAGAACAACAGAGTTTTCTCAAGCAGAAATCAAGATTGAATCTTGAATTGATGATCGTTTTTTAGTCTAGTGGCATCTGATATTTATTCTTATAAAACGTGTTAGAAATGAATTTTAGGAGTAGATTATGATGGGGCGTGTGCGTGTGTGTTCACCATTCAAGAAAAAGATTGAGCCTTGATTCTGGTGTGAATCTTGAATCTTGATTTCAGTATTATTATTGGTTTTGGTGTGAATCTTGAATCTGATACTTGAAATCAGTTTTGTTATTGTTTTTTGTGTGAATCTTGAAACTTGAATCTTGGTTCTTGAATTTAGTATTATTGTTGGTTTTCTATTATTTTTATGCAATGTTTTGACGGCTGGACCGGGCGGTCAGATTGGAAGTGATTGTCTAGCCGGTCCGGGTATAGTTATTAATATCGTTTTCATTTGAACCGGTTAGCTGGTTAGCCAGATCGTCAAATTGGATTTAAAACATTTTTTTTCATTTAAAATCCCATTTAGTGACTAATTTAGTAGTTCGGCTTCATAATTTCTCCATTTAATTAAAGTCTTCAAAATTGTAATCTATATCAAAACATAAGGTATTTACATATTTCATTTCAATTTATATACATATCTATATCTATAGTTAGAAATAATATAAAATATGTGACATCGTCTGGTTTTTAAAATCCACTGTTAATGAAAGCTTAATGAAGGCTGCGAATTTGATGTCCATTCTGAAATTATTGGTTATATGCAACAAATAGATATTAATTATATATTAGCTACTGATATTTGAAGCAAATTTGGTAATTGAAATGAATTCTTGTTTTTTGTATACATGAAGGCGACTGATTGTGGAGAAGAATCGTAATTTGTTAATTAGATTGTACCCAGAAGTATCAAGTTTAAACAAAGATAGCGCGCCAATCGCGTCCTTTATCGTACGGGTGGTTTGTTCATTGGGAGGTAGAAAGGCCTTGGTTCATCCAGGTAGTCAACATTGACTCGAAAGAAGTCAACTTTCTGACCCAAGATCAGTAATGAGCACTAATGGTTGCACTAGTTTGACTAATTTCAATTTGATTTAACAATGTGCAGAAGTTAGAGATAAGCAGCTAAAATGCGGTGATGATTTTGTGTGGGCACTCGAGGTTCCACTTGGCGGGAAATTCATCGTAGATGTTGAATTTCTTGATCTCAAGACCGCATCTTTAAATGTAATTTTACCACTATTCTCTTTGGTTAAATTTCAAGATTTTGTGTGATAACACTAAATAATACATTAAGAGTTAGTTGGTGAACTGAAAGTTGTTACCTGAGGGTGTTGTCGGTTGGCGAGCTAACTTTGCTCTTATGGTGGTTAGATTTAGGTCACGAGTCAATGTCATGTGCTATTGATCATTTGATGCCAGTTTGGTGTGATATGGTGTAACAGGGTGGCGGATCTTGCTCTGTGTGGACCGAAGGTTTTACCCAAAAAGATCTACGCGCAACAGCACTTTCCTCCCTCAGGAAAATGTTATCAGAAAATATTCACACGGATATCATCATCAATGCTTCCAACGGAAGCGTTGGGGCCCACCGGGCCGTCCTTGCTGCCAGGTCACTGGTCTTCAAGACCATGTTTACCCATGACCTGAAAGAAAAAGAAATGTCTGTTATAGACATATCTGATATGTCCATTGAAGCTTTACAAGCTTTCTTAAACTACATATATGGTAACATTATAGATCAAGATTTTCTCACTCACAGGCTCAACCTCCTTCGAGCAGCTGATAAATATGATGTTCAAGATTTGAAAGACGCGTGTCATGAAAGTTTGTTAGAGGATATTGATACGAATAACGTGCTTGAAAGGCTTCAAACTGCTTCTTTATATCATCTGCCACAGTTGAAGATATGCTGCATGCAGTATCTTGTTAAATTTGGTAAGATATTTGACATTATAGAAGAATTTGATGTGTTTATACAGTCTGCAGACAGGGGACTGATTGGTGAAGTGTTTGATGAAGTTCTTTCTGTGTGGAAAGGGTTCTGAGTAACTTGCTCAACCTGCAAAATATATAGATACATACATGTATGTAATTATGTATATATGTAACATTATTTGTTAATTATTTGTTGCATATGTTGATTTATGAAACTAAATGTATCCAACAACCCAATATTTATTTTGTACATAATTTGTTGCATATACATGTATAAAATAGTTTGTTCAGTGAAAAAGATTAGTTTAATTGTGTTTATGGTTTTGATGAACATGGTTGGCAATGTGGCTTCATATCCCATTTTCTTTTTGAAACTTTCATGATAACTTTGTACTTGCAGAAGGCTATGATATGATCAAGTGATCAGTAATTGTTTCACTCACCTTCGTATGACCTTAGCTTGTCGATGAACCGAGTCCTGGTTCCAAAACAGGTGTTGCTTGAATCATGGTTTTGGACCCTTTTGTTTCTTTGCAGCTTCACCTTTATCTGTCTCATCTTACATGAACCTTTAATTGAGTGTGAGGCATATTTGTGCACATGAGGATATAAAGAAAAGAATATTGTGAAGCACCTTTTGTTACAGAGAGCATATTCCTTGGATGCTTGGATCCAAGATGAATTCTTTTAGGATGCTGAAGAAAATTGAACCTTCATCAGACTATCATGTACCTGCAGGATGAAGTTGCTGAATGACAAATGACAGTAACTAAATCTAATGGCTGTTGGGTTGATTTGTTATAGAGACGGCGGATAAATTCTTGCTGTCATTCTTATTTACTGCAAATTAGTTCGAGTTTCTTGTTTTTAAACTAATTTCTTAAGTTTGACCATTGCAATCGTTATAAAATAAAGTAGTATTAGTGTTCTTTTTCAACAAGATTTCTAATATTCTGAGGTTATTCTTATTGATTATGGATATACATATTTAAGGTTTTAACCGTTCATGCATAATTGCTTTAGTTCCTTCTGATCACAAAGTAACCAAATAGCAGTTTTAACTAGTGGACAATATGATGTTGTTCTAGACTTGAACAAGTTTAATTCACTAATGGACACCAGATTCTTAAAATATCAGAAAAGATTAGTGCTTCAGCATGTGGATATCCTAAGGTTTTATGACTTCTGCAAACAAATTTGACACATTTTTGTTTATACAAAGTCATTCGGGTGGCAAATTCTGATAACGAGAAAAATAACCAGGCTTTGACTTGTCACGTTTAACCTGTTCGATAAACATTCCATGTTAGGGTTGACATGTTAATTAAACAGGTCGACCCGTTTAAAATTAAAGTAAAAATGTATTTTTACAAGGTCCACCCTTTTACGATGTTTTACTCATTTATTACACCCCAACATCCCATTATAATCCATTTACAACTTGATTCATTTATTACACCCCAACATCCCATTATAATCCATTTACAACTTGATTACAATACTTACAACCTAAACATTGTCTTGTCTACATAAATGGGTTACGTGGGTTGTCTTCAGATTTTAAGTTTTATCATGTTAATGTTGATATCTCACACAAGAACAAATATATGAATCCTGTTCTTGCCCATCTCTTTAAGATTTCAACCCGACACAATTGCAACCCCTGGATTTGGATTGGTATGCGAAACCTGAGTTATGGAACCTTATCCCTTTTGTTGACTTTGGCGATAACATAACCCATGCCATTGAACATTTTTTAATTGTCCTATTTTTGCATTTGTTACTTCTTTTATGAGTTTAAAAAAGGGTTTCTATGACAAGCATTGATTTTTTATGGACTCAAATGGTGCATTATTGGAAGCACAATTCTGCACCTCTGTTTAGATCTCTGTTATGCATGTTATTTTAAGTAGCAGTTGGTGAGCTCATTAGGTTTCCTCATTTCTGTTTAGATCTTTGCAACTGAAGCCTCTCATTATAATGGCATATGTTCATATAGAAATCAATAATTACAGTTTTTTGGAACCTACAATTAAAAAACTGAAACTTAATAAGATTCTGAAACCGGTGACAGAGCTAGAATCACACCTTAAGGGGGTGGGGGCGAAAGTAAACTATTTTAGGGGAGGAGGGCGAACTCTATATTTATTAAAACAATTTCCACTACCGAACCAGAAATTTAAGCTACCGAACCAAAAAGTAACACTACTAACGGAAAAAGAGGGGGCAAGGGCATATGTCAAGCCTAAGTGGCCTACCACCCATGCTTGATACAATTCAAGAGTAAATTATTCTAAAAATATAATCATCATAACATTAGGGCGAATCTTGAGAACAACAACAAGGGTCTGTTTGACAACTTCTGAATGATTAAGTGTTAAACCAATAAGAGGTCTGAACCATTAAGTGTTGAATCATTAAGAGGTCTGAACCATTAACTGCTGAATCATTAAGAGGTCTGAACTATTAAAAGCTAGAATATCGTTTAACTATTTAAAAGCAAATGTCTGACCAGTTCATATAAGAGGTCTAAACCATTCAGAATTAGACCTCTTAACCATTCAGGAATAATAATGCTTAACCATTCAGAGGCAAATGTCTAAACCATTCAGACATTTGCTCACGAAACAAACAGTTAAATGTTGAATCATTCAGACATCTGAACCATTAACAGGCTGTTAAGATGCTACCAAACAGCCCCTAAGGTTGTTATCACATCACGGGTAAAAATACACAACAATAATGCATATGTCAAACCTAAGTGGCCTGCCACCGGTGGACCCGTCTCCATTCAAGAGTCTTGTGCATCAAGTTTGTTTTTTTAATTAGGATAATAAGCTTTTGATCGTCACAAAAGTTAGCTACAGTCATAGAATTTTAGGTTATTCATCTTCTATACCTTTTTACATAGAGAAATAATAAACAAGTGAATAGATAAACAAAAAAAAGAACAAGTGCATCAATCATTCATCAATTAGCTACACAATGTGTCAATCTATCATCACAACATCTTCAAAATCCATAAAAAAATCTTATAATAACGAGCAATTGAAGCTCCAATTCGAGCACATTTCAGTGAGATTTCGAGAATTATATACGTCAACAGCACAATCTAACAATAAAGCAACAAATTCATATCACCAGAGCTTAAAATCAACATCACGAACAAAATCAAAGTGGAGGAGGAACAGCGAAAGCGATAAACGGCCTACCGGCGGCGATTCCGGTGGGCGAAGGCGCCGGAGACGACGGAGACGACGGAGAATAAGAATAATGCAATTCGTCATTAACCTTATGAAAAGCTTTGGTGAAAACACCAAATCCGAACAACATACCGATTGCTATCACCACGAGGATCAAACACGTACACATCATGCATATTTTGCCACAACACATGGTGGATTCTTCGAGATCTGTGATGAACTGATGATTCTGTTGCGGTGGTGGCGATGGTGGTGGTGGTGGTGGTGGTGTACGCTATGTTCGAGATAAAGGTTTGTATGTATTGGTGTTGTCGTTGAGGATTATTTGATTCCGTTACGTTATTTGCGAACGTTTGAGCTAGTATAATGCGTAACGCAAATAATATTTTACTTTAATATATGGTTTTTGATATTCTATTTTAGAGCACACGGAGTGGGTCCGTGTTCTTACTCTCATCCGTCTCGGTTTTGATAGAGAGGCGGAATCGGGACGGTATGTTGCTTACACAGTCATATTTTTTTCCTTCTGGATTCTCTATCTTACACATTAGATTTCTTCTTTCTGCTTTTCTAAATCGAATGAACATGTTGTTGCTAAATACCCGCTTAAAACTTAAACCACTAATAATCACTAGCCTTCGAGTACACACATACACAATCAAAACTTGCAAAATAGAATGGCTAATGACAAGGTCATTGATGCACAACACCATCGTCAAAACAATGTGACGAGAGCTTTGTTAAAATCAAATATGAATAACGTACTCTTAGATGTCATATAGGATCAAACACGCACACATCATATGTAGCTTCACGGAATATGTTTTGGCATGACTAGTTGGTAGATGATTAACTTTTTATTTGTATGGATATATTTGATAATATAGTTATTACTAGGTGTATCTACATGCACTATATTTCACACCGCACGTTGCTACGGAAAACAGTTGCAATTACAACATATACCTGACCTTAAACGTAATTGTAAATAAATTATTCAACTATTAATATGTCAGGCTTAAAATTAATTGCTAGTTACAATTACAAACTAATATTGGTTGTCACACCAAACAACGAGTTACCTTTTTTTTCATCATAGCCTTTGAATATTAGAACTAGAAAACACACTCATTCAACAATTCATGTCGTGGATGTAAACAACACTATTGACCCCCTGAAACAACTTCCACAATAAATGTTTTTCTAATAGCACCAAATTGAAGACTCGGAGTAGTAACTGCCAGTCATCACAACCTTATAGCACCACGCTCTAGCCCCTATTAGAGCAAGTGCTCATCGTCATCGGGTTCCTATTAAAACTGGATAGCCACATTGACAATGTCTCGGACGATCACATTTCTATCAAAAAACTCTTTGTACAAGGAAATAATACAATAACGATGTTTTCCCTAAATTTTCTATATTTGTTACCTTATTACAAACATACTCTACCTATTTATAGTAATGATTAAATTAAGGATGACAGTGATAATAATATCCCTCATTATTACACAAAAATTCTTTTAAGTCAAAAAATAAAAGTCTTCACTCGCACTTGTTTGACTGCACTTGTATCTGGTTCTTGTTAATCCGCACGTGGTTCAGCTTCACTCTCATATGAAATAAGCATGGTTCGAACACCGTACTAGAATAATCAATACATTCGAATCTGCATCTTGTGGCCCATGTGTTAAATGCGTAGTGTTTAATACATCCTCGTAAGAAGCATGCTATACCCATATGTGATCAATTATGTCATCTATATGTGACCAAACAAATACTCGAATGTGATGTGTCTTTAATTACAATAAAATATGATCGAATAAAATTCAAGCTTGATGACCACTTAGAATTAATATGACTGGTTGTCATATTAATTCCAAGCTTAGAACATCCATATGAACATGTAATTATACATGATTTTTGTTTAAATAAATTGAACTAATCATATTCATGATTGGTCACCTAATGTATTCAAGGCCGGCTCTCCCGTTTATGAAAAAGTATTATAGTGGGTTTTGATATTATATGGCTCAATGAAATTTTGAAGCGGAAATAACACTTGATAGTTGAGTTCCGATAAAATTTTTGATGATTTAATAGGTTATTGAAGAAACACAGTTACACAATTCACAAAGCAAACGACCGTTCCTAAGTTTTTTCTTTTCCGATTGATTTGATCGACTTCGTCTAGCCCTTTTTTTATTTAAAGAAATCAACTATCAAGGACTTAAGTTGGTATACCGAATTTTCTTTGATTTATTGTTTTTGTTCAAACAAATTTGATTAGATTGCGATTTTCAAAAGGGCCTCGTTTTTTTAGTTTGATTGGGGCCCCAATAAACGTTGAGCCGGCCCTGAATGTATTTATATAATTCGTTCTCAAATTAATTTAAAAACTATGTGTATGTGAATATCATACTACATTATCAGTATCATATGTTTTAAGGGTTGTAAAAAGACAATAACATATTGTTCATTTGCCTTAAAAATAAATAATAGATTAAATGTAATCATAGTTAAATATTATAAAATGATACAAATAAAACCATAGATCATAAAAAGAACACGAAAACTGATTAGAGTATTTTGGTAATTTAGTTTTTCAATATTCTTTACTAATAGATTTTTTTTATTAAAATTAAATTATCTAAATCTAAAGAAAAGAAGAAATAAAAGGATCGTAACGTTGAGGATGGGTGGAGGTACGCTTTGTTCTCTTCCAATATAAAACTTTAAATAAAATGGTCCAATTTGTTTGATTCCTTCACGTTAGTGACATAAAATAGCTAACAAAATACGTAAGGAGAATATCACTAAAGGTAAGATTATTAAAAGGAAATTGTTTAAACGAAGTTTTTAAAAATCTTTGATCTCTTATTTTTTTAAAAATATTTTAAGAACCATGACCCAAACGTCAAGACACCGACACGGAAACACGACCCAAAGTCGTCACTTTGATTTTCACATTTTGTTCATGTTATGGATCGAGCATATTATATATTTCAACATTCAAATTTAATTAAATTAATTATAGACTAATCATAATAAGACGTATATTGTTTGCAAAAGCCTCAGTTGTGCACCTGCCTTGTTTGATTTCTGATAGAATTACATGCGAAAGGTTCTCCCCTTTTGATTGAAAGCAAATCGAGCACTTGTGAAGACGAATAAATAAGCACTTCTGTTTATTGGATTAAGATAAAAGCACCTATTTATTTGATGCCTTATTTGATGTGATTTTGATTTAAGTAGCAACATCACAAATAATATAGGCCCTAGTATACAAAAAGAAAAGATGAAATTTCATTTATAAAAGGTACACACTTTGATGCATATAACCCCAAAACATGAAGGAAAAGCAAATAAAAACAGGTTTAGAGTCGACTCTAGTAGTTGTAATTGGAACTACAGAAGCAAAGGAAATTAAAATTAGGAGATGAGTACCTCATATCAAACTACATGATGCACACGACTCTCTGACATACTCAAGGGGAAGAATGTAAGAGGGTTCGGACGCAACTTTTGCCTCGATATCTTAGGGGATATAGCAATCTAAACATAAAGAATCACAAACTTTTTAGGGCTTCATAAAAGATTAAGGTAAGCTTGTTGAAACTGAAAATTTAATTTTGATTAAATTAAAAAATATAATAATTATTCTAAGTTTATTAGTTGTTTGATACTGTTCAAAGTAGATAAGGATAAAGTCTGATTATCTAATAGGGTTTGAGTTATGCTCAAAAATAATATAGGTTTAGTATAAATAGATTGTTTAAGGTTTTGTAAAAGTGTGGTTTTGTTCTTATAAAATTTGGTGATTATCATTGTTACTCGATTCAATTTTTCAATAATTGGTATCAGAGCTTAGAATACATGTGGGAGGAAGAAGACGTGAAGATCGAGCAAGAGGAAGATTAAGAGGTTCCGCGTGAGCCAAAGATCAAAACCACCGACGAGATTCTGTGTGAGCCAAGAAAAGATTGGTTCTGTGTGAGCCAAGAAAATATTGGTTCTGTGTGAGCCAATAAAAAATCGATTCTGCGTGAGCTAAGAAATAAAAGGTTCTACGTGAGTCAAGAAGACTAAGGTTTTGAGTAAGCCAAGGGAAGCGGTTCTGTGTGAGCTAGAGAAGACCTAGAGAAGAAGATGATCTGTGTGATCATAATAATGATGTTGTGTGGGTCGATTGAGGGGAAAAAGTTACGTGATTCTTTGTGAGTCATAGTGGAAGTGATTCTGTGTGATTCAGAAAGGAAACTATTGAAATCAATGGAGATGACATAAAAAGGTATCAAGGAGATAATCATGATTATTATCATAATGAAGATGATGAACGAGATAGATATGCTAAGATTGAGTGGATCGGATAAAGATGATGGTCTGTGTACTGAGGGTTAGATCAAAAGAAAGAAGACCAGATAAACGGTCCAATGATTATAGTAGAAGAGTTACGAGCCTTGTTGGTAATTCAAGATCTAGGAGGTGCAAATCAAGACTAAGGGGGAGAATGAAGATTTAATCTTGATTAAATTAAAAAATATAATAATTATTATTAGTTTATTAGTTGTTTGATAATGTTTGAAGTACATAAGAATTGAGTTTGATTATCTAATAGAGTTTGAGTTAGTTTAAAATTAATATAGGTTTAGCATAAATAAATTGTTTGAGGTTTTGGAAAAGTGTGGTTTTGTTCTTAATAAATTTGGTTTTATCATGTTTGCTCGATCCAATATTTCTAACAGAAACCACTAATCAAGCATAGAACAAACAACACTCCAGCCACATGACAATCCACAGAATTTGTAGCTTTGAGTATAAGAAAATTAACACAAATAGTTTATGATACTATCTTTAAGACAGGGAAGATGCCAGACCAGTGGAGAAATAGTGTCATAGTCCCCATATATAAGAAAAAAAGAGATGTTCAAGGTTGCGAAAACTGCCGGGGAATAAAGCTATTGAGTCACACGATGAAATTATGAGAAAGAGTTATTGACACGAGAATTAGACGGGAAACTCAGATAGCGATAAACCAATTTCGATTTATGCCAGGACGCTCTACAACAGAAGCCACACATGTAATAAGAGGATAATGGATAAATATAGAGAAAAGAAAATGGGCCTCCATATGGTATTCATCGACCTAGAAAAAAGCCTATGATAGTGTTCCGCGTCAACTCATTTGGGAAAGTCTACGACTTAGAAGGGTACCAGAAAGGTATATCAAAATAATCAAGGATATGTATGACGGGGCAAAAACATGTGTGCGAGCACCGGTCAAAGACTCAGACTTATTTCCCGTGGAAGCGGGACTCCACCAAGGATCGACACTGAGCCCATTTCTTTTCACAGTAGTGTTGGATGAGATGACCAAGTTTATACAACAGCCAGTTCTATGGTGCATGCTCTTTGCGGATGATATTGTCTTAATATCAGAATCTAAAATGGTGCTTAATGATAGGCTAGAACAGTGGAGAGCAGCACTAGAGCGCAAAGGCTTAAGGATAAGTCGCTCTAAGACAGAATACATGCATTGTAACTTTAGTAGTGAGACTGAAGAGGACACCCAAATTAGTATCCAGGGTATGGTGGTCCCACGAACGTCTAGGTTCAAATACCTGGGCTCGTACCTACAGGATGACGGAGAGATACACAGCGATGTAGCTCATCGTGTTCAAGCAGGATGGTGCAAGTGGAGAACAGCATCAGGGATTCTATGTGATAAGAGGTTTTCAGCAAAACTAAAGGGAAAACTATACAGAGTGGCAGTATGCACAGCTATGTTATACGGAACAGAATGTTGGGCCATAAAGAAATCGCACGAGAAGCAAATAGAGGTAGCGGAAATGAGAATGCTGAGGTGGATGTATGGACACACAAGACTGGATCGGATAATAAACGAAGTGTTTCGACAGGAGTTAGAGGTGGCTTGTATCGCAGATAAAATTCGAGAAGGAAGATTAAGATGGTGTGGACATGTGAAGAGGAGACCAATGGCTGCACCCGTTAGAACAATAGAGACAACCTAGAGGGTAAGAGGAGCAGAGGAAGACCTAGTGTCACACCCCGATCAAAGCGGCGGAACATGCCGGGACACGACTATGATTGTTCAAATGCACACGACACTATTAAAGTGATAATATTTAATCAACTCATTTTATTTCACAACATGTTCTTGCAAATACAATAAAATAAATAGTTCTTAACTAATAAACTAACGGTCCAAAATATAATAATGTCTTTAAATCTTCAATCAACCAACAATCAAACATGTAGCATTGCATAAAATATATTTTATCAATATGTGTGTTGGTGAGTAATTCCATGACTTCATAAATATAATATAAGGCGAAATCCACAACTCAAATATGTGAAACTGTAAATAAAAGCGATAATTGAGGTATATAAATCATAAATAAATGAGGCTCCTTTCTAATAGATATAACTATCATATTACAAGGAGGAGCGTATGATTATACTTATTGAGGATGAGGATGAGGATAACCGATTAAAAGCAATAAACATTTAGCAATTAATCATATGAGGTATATAACATACAATTGGACAATTATTTTAAGTAACACATAACCTAGAGCTTGTGGTTTGAGGATCTAAGTGTTAAATCATTTTCGTTTGAGTAAGTATGTTTGCTACCCCCAAAGTATAGAAAAGAAAACGGAGATGAAATTACTCACTTGAAAAAAAGCGGCGTTGATGAACAAACTTAGAATAAAATTCTCAAGTAAGCGAGCCCAACGGTTTAACGTACGTGTCCTAAATTAAAAGATCTTGAGTAAGTTTTGAGTCTTAAAGATGAAATATAAATGGTATAAAAGTTTCTAAAAAAATAAGGCTTGGGTTTTCGGAAGTTTTAGTTATATTTTACAAAAGTGTGTTTAAATAGAGTAAGGATGAAATGAGTTTTATAAGAAACCGGGTCCTTGATGTTTAGTTTTACTCAACCTTTGTTAAGTTTTACATAGGGGAGTTAGTTTAGTGCTAGTGTGCACGATCCCGCTAATGTGCACGATCCCGCTAATGTAAGCATCAAGATCCGACCTACACTCTCTTAAACCCGAGTTTGAGACTTTAATAAAAAAAATTCGCTTAAATCCGATCTTAGTATAAAATCAAGTTTGATTCCGTCATACCATAATCTTAGAAATATAAGTAATATAAAGTGAAACATAAGTTAAAAAAGTTAGGAAAGATTTTTGGTGGTTTGAACTGTGACTAGCTCGTTAAGATGAGAAGTTCGACTTTTACTCGGTTTTTACCTGAAACTTGGGTTCAAGCCAAGATTTGTTCTACACTTCCAAAATCTTAAGTAATATGAGTAATATAAAGTAAAACATAACTAAAAAGATAGGTTGAACTTTTGGTGGTTTGAACATTGACTAACTCGTTAAAACGGGTGTTTGATTTTACTCGGTTTTTACCCGAAACTCGGGTTCAAGCCAAGATTTGTTCAACACCTCCGTATCAACCATATAATAACTAAACTATAAAGAAAAACTAAGATCTAAAGTGTTTGATGTAACATGGTTGCTTAAAAGTTATTTAAAGTGCTTAAACGAGCGTTCGGTTTGGTTCGGTACTTGACTCGGTATGAACCGGAGGATGGTTATCACATGTCCAAAACCATAGAACTAAAAATAAGGTAAAAGTTCTAGATCTAAACTCAAACAAGAAAGTTAAGTGAGTAAATCTCCCGAAAACGACCCAAACGCGCCTAAAATGCATAAATATGTGTTTGAATGCCCACAAGCCTTAAATAAATATGAAAATGGTTTTGTCAACATAAAATAACTTAGAAAAACTGAAAATATCCAAAAACACATACCCGAAATGGTTTGAAATGCAAGATTCGGTTCCGTTAACTTTTTAAAGTCAAACTTAAGCAAAACTAGCTAAAACAACTTGCAAGATCAAAAATTTGGAAGAAGAAGATGAAAATGTACAGGTGAAATAGTTGAGAATAAGTGGTATTTATAGGGAAGGATTAGGGTTTAAGGGAATGGGTAATGCGTTTGTCCGGTGGGTAAAAGGGTGCACTTTGATTCTTTTATTTAAAATAAATTTTGATTTAAATAAATTATGACCAGGTATAAAAACATGTTTGGAGGGTTCTAGAATAATTAAGGGTTAGGTCTTGGTTGGTTTGAATGGTTAAAACACGAGTTCGGGCTTTAAACGAACCGAAAACGTTTAAAAAACTGATTTTGCTGAAACGAACCGTGGGTCACGCCACGTAGCGATCTGAGGCCAGCCCTACGCGCCAAGTGATGTGGGGGCTCCCGGACAAACTTTGATTTTTGGCAATTTTTGTCCTTGTAGTTCATTTTAGGTCGTTTTGAACACAAAATAAGCGTTTTAAACACCGTTAAAATCTTCGAAACGAAATGGCAAGTATGAAACATGATTACAACATAATATCCATCATTTTATTAATATCCAAAAATCCTAAGAACAAAACGGGTCGGGTTTACAATACATAATAACAAATACAAAGCTAGTCGAAAATGACGAATGTCACACCTACGTTGACTTGGGACGAGATAATTAGGCGAGATATGGTACACTTGCACCTCTCTGAGCACATGATCGAGGATAGAAGTGAGTGGAGACGTAGAATAAAAATTAAGGACTTTTAGTGGGATCTGTAGGTAGGAATGGTAAATGATAACATGTTGCGGGGCCTGATGTGTACGTAGCCCACATCTGCCCTTTATAGATAAAACTTATCACTTCTCCGATGTTTGCTTTATCATTCTCTAAACCTTTTGGTGATATATAACTGAATGATGCGTGCTGTGTGCTGTATGGTTTATAATATGTTGTCTTGCTACCGTTATTGCTTTTGTTATCGAGTTAGGGGTCTCTTTGAAAGCGGTCTCTCTACCTACCAAGATAGAGGAAAGACCCGTCACCACCTACCCCCCATCCCAGACCCTGCTCTTGAGTGGGATATACATTGTTTGTTTGTTTATAGGTGAGCAATTTGAAGAAATGGCTTTAATTAATAAGGTTTTTTTTTCTAACTCAAACGTTTGGGGCCTAGGCAAGGTAAAAGTTTGGGGCCTTTTACATTTTTTTAAATTTGATTAATCTACTAACGAATTATTAAACTAATAACTAATGAATCGAAAGGGTATAACTATAGAAAAAGTAAAATTGAAAAATTTGAACAATTCTGTATTTGATCCTAAAATGCAAAAAAAAAAAATCAACATCTCATCTTCTTCTTGCTTCAAGAGTAAAGCACCACTGATACAATAAAAAAACACATTTTCTTCGTCTTTTGGTTAATTTTTTCCTTGATTAGCTTGTGCGATGTATAGATGGTTGCAACTAAACCAAACACCGAGGCTACGATAACACCCGGAGGAAAACCAATACTAGATAGGTTATTAACATGCTTGATTTCGATAAGTTGCTAAGATGGTGAACCGATTATAACAATGAATACGCGTAGACAATGGTGAATTGGTTACCAGGAATTTAATAAGAAAACAAGACTAATAAAGAAAATACCAAATTGGTGATTCTATAGCATGCTTGATTGCCTTCGACCCATCTATTACCACCGCCTCTGCTCATCATTCGCAATCGTCAATGTTCTTATTGTTTGGACTGACCCAAGCATAAATGATTTGTACAATGTTGCATAAGTTACCCACCAAACACTCCAATCCAAGCATAAATGATTTGTACAATGTTGCGTAAAATATTTGTAAATCACTATTCATTTCATGTGATTTAATTATAGAGTGATCTTGATCTTATGTACTTAGGTTATGTTATAGACTAACAGTATGAAGAAGATCAATGACAAACAAGGCTATTCAAAAAAAGGTAACGAGTAAGCATGTTAATCTACTTATTAATGTTTACATAAAAAGACTTCAAAAACTAAAAAGTGTAATAAGTAATCTCAACCATCAATCTTATTAATCTATGACTGAGAACAAATTGTCGGAAAAATGTTTGTTAGAGTGATATTTTAGGCATGGTTTACTTTTTTAAGTTCTCTCATTTTTATAAACATTCATAACTTTTATATGTGACATTATCTTTTTATAAAAATTACACAATAAAAACAAGCATATTTTATCTTTAAAATGAGTACACTATTATTATATAAAAACATCAACTTGTTTTACGTTTTTAAGCTCATTCCTCATCATTGTGTCTTTATGTAGTTCATTGTGTTTTTTATTAGTTATTGTGTCTTTTTTTGTGTTGTTGTGTTTTTTAAAATGATCATTTGTAAAAACATATAATTATGGAATAACATTGTTATGTATCTCTACTATATAAAACACAATAATAAATTAACAACTAATTAATTTAATACATTAAAAACAATGATAAAATAACATAATACCTTATTGTGTTTTTTGATAGATATTGTGTAATCTTGAATACTATAAGTTTTGAAAAATACATTGGTGAAATATTATCATTATGTACTTCTATTTGTAAAACACAATGATAGATAACAACAAATTTATATAAACTATAAAAACAATGATAAAAATAATACATTGTGTTATCGTCAATATGATGAGTTTTGACAATACATTTGTGAAAATATACCAATGTGTATTTTTAATTGTAAAACATACTGATAGATAATAAGTTTATATAGTCTATAGAAACAATAACAAAAACAACACAAAATTATCTAAAACATAAAACACAATGATAATTATACATAACAATAAACTGTATTTGACAAAGTTAACATATAAGTATAATGAGCTGAATTATTTGACACAATAACAAAATGGCCCCATCTTTAAAACAATAAAATGACACGTGCCAAACTCACAATTTTTCTTAGATACTCTTAGATTAAATATCATTTTTATTATAATTTTTACCACGCGCCATCTTCTCATAATCTTTCTGTCACGTGTCAATATCATAACAGGTCAACTCGTATTGATGATATTAAATGCCAAATTTATAAAATATGTTTTCAAATGCAAACAATTTTTAAAAAAAATTGTTTGAATTTGTTTACAATAAATGTTTAAAAAATAATTTTTTTAAAGAAAAGCTTTTTAAAAAATGGAAGTTAAAAAAATTATTATTATTTTATTACTTAAGATGGTTAGATATATGCACTTCTAATCTTATTTTTTTCTCAAAAGTATATTTATAATTTCTAAATACCTATTGATAACTATTAATTTAAAATTCTCTTCAACCCGTGTGGTAGACAGATTTTTAAATTAGTATTTTAATATAACTATAATTAACATCTATACCAATAAGGTAAAGATTCAAATTCAAAGTTTTTTGAAACTAAAAAATATAAGAATGATTATGATTTAACACATGTCCTTTTTATTAAAATTAGGCTGGGGGCAAAATTGGTAATAATTTTTCCTTCTCAAGTTTCACCTTTTTTAGAAAACATTTATAACTCTTACATATGACATTATTTTTCAAAAAAAATTACATAATAAAAACGAGCATTTTTCAATCTTTAAAATGCTTATAGTGTTGATACAAGAAAACAAAGGTTTTTTTTAACTCATTGTGTAATTTCGTTAGGTCATTGCGTAACCTTCTAAATTGATGAGGATTACATAATTATCTAATGAGGAATACACAATGAACTTGTAACATAAAAGGTTTACATATCTTATTATTGTGTTATTCAAAAATCATTATTTTAAAAACACAATGCATAACATAATGGTCAACATTATACACAATAGGTAACACAATGACTAGCGCTAAACTCGATGATTAGCAATAGACATAATGAGCTGCTTTGACGAGGATTACACAATGACATGATTAGGATTACATAATAAACCGAAAAATGTAAAAAAATTAAAATTTTAGCATTATGTTATTCGGAAACATCATTTTTTAAACACAATGCATAACACAAATGTCAACATTAGACACAATGTGTAACACAATAACCAACACTAGACCCAATAATTAGCAATAGACACAATGAGCTACTTGTCGAGCATTACACAATGACCTAATCAGGATTACACAATGAACATAGAAAAACATGATTTTTTTTTTAAAATCACCATTTTAAAAACACACAATGGTTAAAATTAGACACAATGGGTAACATAATGACTAGCACAGTAGCACTAGACTCGATGATTAATAATAGACATAATGAGCTGCTTGATGAGGATTACACAATTACCTTATCAGGATTACACAATAATTGAAAAACATAAAAATTATATTTTAACATTGTATTATTTGAAAATCATCATTTTAAAAAATGCAATGCATAACAAAATGGTCAACACTAACCACAATGATCTGATGAATATTACATAATTTTCTGATATTACACAATGAGCTAACGAATATTACACAATAAACTGATAAATATTAAACAACAAACTGAACTAACATGAAAAAAACATCATTTTTTATGTATCAAAATTATAGGCGTTTTAAATATTAAATACACTTGTTTTTAGGTATACTTTTTAAAAAGAATAATGTTGTATGTAAAAGTCAGAAACGTTTAAAAAATATGTGAAACTTGAAAATGTGGTTAAAACTAAAATACCATTGGCCTACCATTTAAAATTTTAATTATTTGTCATTATGCCATCGGATTTTCTTAGCCTTTAGATCTAAAATTTAATGGATAATAATCTGTCTCATCCTTTTTAGTTTTTTTATTTCTTTTTACAATAACCTCACCCTACTAATAAAGCAAAATAACTCTCAGTCCATGTCCATTTTCTAGCACGTTTACATCATCTCCACATAGGCTCCACCTAGGATTGCCCATATGTCTTCATCAAAATCGATTTATAATTTTTGATAAAAATCTTGACTTCAAAAAAATTCTCTTAAAAATGCTAATTTAATATAATATTGAGTTAAGTTCGATTTTGCTCTCAGAGGTTTGACAAAAATAATCATATATCTCTAAAAGATTAAAAACATCAATTTACCTTCAAAAGTTTCATAAATTTATTCAATTTCAGTCCAAAGGTCCATTAGTTGTTTCAACTTGAATTCATAATAATATAATTTTGGACTAAAATAAATAACTTATAAAACTTTTGGAGGTGATTTGATATTTTTTATATTTTGAAGAAAAATGACTGGTTTTGTTAAATCTTAGGAGCAAAACTGAAATTAGCTCTATAGTATTAAATATAATATCTTTCTACAAATAAATAAGGTTTCATTAAAACTACTTTAATGAGACTTAATTTTGCTAAAATACAATTTAATTTGTAGCTAATTGTTTTTAAAACTAAAAATTCTAAAATTGTATATAAAGAGGGTTATGGATATTTATGAATAAAAAATCTTTTTTTCTTTTTATACAGTTTTATCACATATAAAATTTTTATTGATATGTTATCTATAACATATATTAGATTATATATATATATAATCTATTATATAATATATAATTTTTCTTTTTCAACTCATATAACATACAAGTATATAACCTCGTGGACTAATAATGCTATTTTGAGGATTCTAAAGAAAATCGTAAGAAGTAAATAAATGTATATCTAACTTCTAATAGTGTGTACAATAGGTGCACTTTCTAGCTTTCCTTAAGGTGATATTTGACTATACAATTTACTATTTAAGAGAAAAATAATGTGATATTTAACCATACAATTTACTATTTAAGAAACAAAAAATGAACGTAGATTCTTTCATAAGTTTGATACATGTATTCATACACTCGTCATCAATAACTTATAACAAATGATATATTTTAAGCGGCCAAATTATTATTTTCATATTCGATAATATATAAAAACATTTCATAAATAAATCATAACATTTTTGTTTATTTTACATTACTAAATATTAAATTATTACCACACACCCAAATAATTTAGGCCAAGATCACGTGCCCAACACCCAAGTAGATCCATGAATAGTGGACGCCTGAATAATCACATCCACTACTAATCTATTTGGTTGGTCATCACTAATTTTATGTATTAAAATGTTATTTTATTTCTTAAAATATCCAACAAAGTATATACGAAAAAGTTTAAGGAAAAACTACAATGTTATAAGCATTAATCAAGTATTAAATCCATTTTCATGCCTGCTAGTAATCATTATGTGATATATAATAGTCACTTTTTTTATTCCCATGTGGATATGTTCTAAATAATCCATGGTAATTACACAATTAATATACATAATTCAAACAAAATGGTTGTGGGGTCATGTCATAATTCGAAGATGGAGTACCAAAAATAAAGTGAAACCTTTAGAATATGTAAACTAATAAAAAAATATATTACTAAATTAAATAAAATACTTATAAGGTACATCATGTTAGCTTTACTAGGTGTAATTGATGTCGCTAACCAATGAGACTTAAATTTAGTTTTGAAGGAATCAAACAAAATTAATGAAAAATAAGTCAGAAAGTTATAATGAAAGATCGTAAATACCTCTTATTTTTAAAGGAGGGTCGGCAATAAAAACTGGATTCATTGGTTATATTAGTAAACTCTTAAGATACTAGTTCGATGAGTTTAGTTGTACACATCAACGAATTTCACAAACCAATATAAATTGTGCATTTGGACACGCAAGAGTACAAGTATAAAATGCATCATGTTATTTTTTAACGTCTCAGAGTAATTTCCCAAAGATAGAAAACAAATACATACACTTCTATTTTTTGTTGGTAAGATACTTATAGACCCATGTGTTTTATTATCATTAGATATACCAGATAACAATATTTAGATAGTCAAATGTATAAAATAACATGACTACAATATGAAAATGTCAAGTAAAATGTGTATCTTCATAAGTTTTATAAGGATTTAAGTTTTTTTTTCTTATGGTTGAAAAAAATATAACATAAAATAAAATAAGTAGAATTAGAAGATATATGAGTTATTAGCTGTTTGGTAGTATTTTAACGATGATTCAGTCAGATCCTACCTCTGAATCAGTCAGAGGTAGAGTACGTCCGGTTCATTTAAAAAATATCTTTTAATAGTTCATTAACATGCTGTTTGTTTTCCTGCAGCAAAATGTCTGCAGTCCACCTTTACAGACATCTGTAGGAGAAGAGGTGGATAAAACGTTTGCAGTATGCAAGAAGAAGACTGTCTATTTTTTTTAACATCTACAGATTGTTAAAAACTGGTAATGATATACGGCAGTGTTGAACGGTGGTGGTGATGGTGATGGTAGATGGTGGGTGTGGCGGATGGTGGGAGGTGGCGGACGATGGATGGTGGTGGCGGACGGTGGGTGGTGGTG
>BJCO01363912.1:0-13130 GCA_018326465.1 Flaveria floridana
GAGAAATGGGTTGCGACGGAGATGGAGCAAGTGCACTCGGTTCTGTTGGAGGATCTAGAAGCCCGGCGTGCAGTTTGTCTTCAATTAAAGAAGCAAGTCCGTAAGCTTGTGGAAGAGTTGTAGGTTTAAGGATGGCCATCTCGGTTTGAATATCGTGTTTAAGACCCGAAAGAAAACAATTTTTAAGGCCTCTTGGGATAGCCCGTTAACACGATTGCTAATCCTCTCAAACTCAGTTTTGTATGCCTTGACGGTGGATGTTTGACCGAGCTTAAAAAGTGTGGCTTCATGGTTCTCGTACGTCGATGGCCCAAAACGGAGTTCTAAAGCTCGTTTTAAATCCGACCATGTACCTAACAAGTTGTTGTTGGACACATGCTTGTACCATGAGAGGGCGTCACCAGTGAAGTAGAAGACGGCTAAAGCGAGGCGTTGTGCAACAGGAATTTGGTAGTAAGTAAAGTAATTTTCTGCTTGGAATATCCAATCTAGAGGGTTTGACCCATCAAAAAGTGGAAGAGAAATCTTTGGTGGTCTAGGGGTATGTGGAGGGGGCGGTGGTGGGGTCAGGGGCGGTGGATTTCCGGTACGATTTGGATCGGGAGTTTTGGGTTCGGTTCGATTGAGGAGTGAAATTAAGTGATTGGTTTGCTCATATTGAGCGGAAAGTTGTTTCACAATCACATCAAGGTGTGATTTGTGATCGAGAGCAAGTTGTTATTGGCTAGAAATGATGCGGTCGGTAGTGGCGGTGGTAGAGGCAACAAGTTGCTTCATGTTGTCGGTTAAGGTAGCAAGGAGGTCATCGCTTGTAGGCGGATCGCTTGGTTGTTCGCGACGGGGCGGCATGGTTGAAGGATGAGGTCTCAATGAAAGCACCAAATGATAGATACCGAGTTCGAGATCGGTGGTCTACTGAATGAAATATAAAGCAAAGATACGAACTAAAGAAATAGACTTGCTGCAAATTTTCTTCTATATCTCAAAGACAAAAACATTACAGAATATAAACGTGCTTGAGATATGGATTCATCGTCCACTTCCCTTATTTCTATGACCACTACTCCTATCATGCAATAACTCCCTAACTTACCATGCAGACATGCAAACGTGGACTATTAATTCAAAATGCAACATAAAACAACAAAACTAAAAACAGTAGTAACTTCCAGACCACTCTTGGAATCGAATGAGCTTGTTGGACTGTCTCTTGGGCCTGGACTGAGCTAAGGAGTTGGGTATCATGGGTTCGTATCAGTTAATGTTTGTTATGTAAATTTGTTGGTTGTTATTGCAGACCGAGGTGCATAGACCGGGTTAAAACTTGAAACAGGGTTAGATTTTGGTCAGAAATATTCAATCCGCGTTTGACGGGGCTCGGGTCGGGTCCAGCCTGGTTTTAAGAGTGCAGCATGGTAAAAGAACTCGGGTCTAAACCGGGCGGGGTCGGGTCATGTTGGGGAAAACCCCGGGTTGGGGTGTGGAGAGGACAAGCCGGTTTGAACTCCACGGGTTGAATCGGTTTGAACTCCACGGGTTTGAACCCGGGTCGGGTAACTGAGTTGGAATTTCTATTTGTAGAATATTATTATCGTTAGACTTAAACCTAACAAAATTAAAATAAAAACTAATAAGAGTAAGGATTCGACCAATTTTGCTCCCTTTTGATGAAGTAAGTTAACCTAATGTTAAGATAAAAAAAAATTGATCTGAAATTTTCTTCCATTTAGTTGTCATAGACCGAGAGGGATATTTTCATTCATTGTCTACTCTTTTCTTTAACAGTTTTTTTTTGTACCATAGCAATTAGGAATAGAGAATCCATCTAAAACCACTTAAGT
The DNA here is from genome assembly GCA_018326465.1 of Flaveria floridana. Taxonomy (NCBI): domain Eukaryota; kingdom Viridiplantae; phylum Streptophyta; class Magnoliopsida; order Asterales; family Asteraceae; genus Flaveria; species Flaveria floridana. The sequence continues at coordinate 1,842 of BJCO01363912.1, forward strand.
TTTACATGCTTGCCTCACTCTATGGATATATATAGACACATACATGCAATAGCTATTTTGAGTTTTGAGCAATTTCTATCTTCAAATGGAAATGTGTATAATGTTCATGACAATCGTTTTAAGCAGATTCCGACTTCATTGATTTGATCAGTGTATATTTCCATCAAAATAAAGTAGTACAAAAGTTGATGTTTTTCTTCAATTAATGCTGGTAAAATTAGTTTACTTTTTATTTTGGTGATTCAAAGATTGATTTTAATTTTGTGCGTACGTATATGTATGTGTAATATTTCTTTTCCTTTTAATGTGAAAAATAAGAATTATAAATTACATAACCTTAAGGAGATGTAATAATAAAAATTGATAGAGTCCTACTATTTGTATCAACCTTTCGTTGTTTGCACTAATGTGACTATAGTTGTTAGATAATTGGTTTTTATAACTCTTAGTATATCATATAATATTAAAACAAATATGACGTTGATAATTAGTTAATTTTATCTACACTTATAAACAAATTTTATAAAAATTTAAGTCGTATCAATTACAAGATTTTTGGATCGGTTATATCAAATACAATTTCGTTTTTAACAAAATATAAATCGAAACATAAATACATACACACGTTGTAACATCATGTTTGTTCTCTTATAACATATTGCATATTAAAAGTTATAAAAGAATATATGTTTACAATTATATTATTATTTGGTCCATAGCTTATGCAAATAATTTAAGCTCGTGCAAATAATTTAAGCTCGTGCAAATAATTTAATCAATATGGTTGTGTTTACCTTTGTCTATTAAAGATATGTTTTCCATGTATACGCAATCTATAACGCTTCTAAGGTTACCTATTAGTTATCTGCTGCTATAGCTATATGAAATAGTATATAGTTAAAATTTTAAGCTTATGATATAGTTATATTAATAACTATGAGGTTGTTTGATTGAATATGAATCATAAGTGTTGAATGATTAAGATGTCTAAATGGTTAAGTGTTGAACTAATAAGTGTCTGTTTGGTTGAATCTCTGAATACATATGCAGAATGACTATTTTAACCATCTGAACAATCATCAACATTAACATTAAAGTATTCAACAATCATCAACATTAACATTCAAGTATTCAACATTAACATTCAAGTATTCAACAACATCGCTAGATTCAAGCACTCGTTCAATTGCATGTCCAAAACTCAAATTTGAGAACAAATGAACTCAAATCAATTGCTAGGTATCCTCGAACTGCACCTTCAATTGCACCTTCAAATGAACTCAATCATAACAATCATCGTCTTTATTTCCTTTATCAACTGCATCTTCAAACTGCAATCATCAACCCCACATGACCTTCAATTGAATACACACAAGGTGTTCGATCAAAGGCGAATGGTAGGGATGTTGGGTTGGCAGGAGAAGAAGCAGAAATTGATATCAGCAAACACAAGCTGATAAGCAGAAGAAGAGGTTCTGAAGGAGTGTAGGGGTGTTGGGTCGGCGACGAACGGGAGGCGGCGAACGATGGTCGGGAAACGGCTGTCGGCGGCGAACGGTGGCCTGGGGACGGCTGTCGGCGGTGAACGGTGACCAGGGAGCGGTTGCCGGCGGCGAATGGTGGCGGGGGAACGGTTGCCGACGGTGGTGAAAGCCGATGGTGGCAGGCGACGGGGAGATAGGTGGGGGTCAATGCTTTTGGGTGATATTGAGGGTAGATGGGTAATAATTCCCATTCAGCACTTCCCCATTACTTAACTATATATTTAGTGCTGAATGGTCCTATTAAGAGGTTTTTTTTTTCTGAAACAAACACATACACTTTTTACCGGTTCAGAGGTAGCCTCTTAATGGTCCCATTAATAGACTATCAAACATCCCTTAAGTTATGTACCCATGTATTACACGAGTTGAGTAATAAAACTATATAATAAATATTATATATATAATCTATAATAATTACAATTATAAGACAGAAGTTTTTAATAAGGGTGATTATAACAATATTATTATTTAAGTTTTTCATAATTGTTAAAATATAGTTACAAACATAGATAGTAACGATAATGAAATCATATATGGTAGGAAGAAAGGAATTTAAAATTTTAAAATCATACACGTCAATTTTGAAATGAAATATATGCTTACTATTTTTGAAAAATTATTTTAAAAATGATGTAATACCGTAAATATGTAAGTTATTTAAAAGTAAATGTCAAATATCTATTAGTAGTTAGTAATTAGTAATTAGTAATTAACTAGAATTAAGCCTCTGGGTTACGACGGGGGCGTAAAACCATTCAAAATAACACTAATGTCACACCACCGTCACCGACTATCAACACTAAAGTTGCGGTGTGTTAATGCGGAGAAATTAGACCAAAACATAAAACATAGAAAAGTTTAACTAAGTCGATCTAGGGCCCGCGTGTCGTGATAAACTTGTCAAACGGGTAAAATTAGACATAAAAACGTTGAACCAAATATGCACGTTGCGCCGCGTTAAGTCACAAAATTTAGAACGAAACATAAAAATACTGAACCACAAATACATGTTGCGCCATGTTAACTTACAAAACTTAGAAGGAAACGTAAAACAGAAATCTACGAAGGATAAAAGTTTTGGGTTAAAGTTGTAAAATAAAAAGTTTTAAAGTCAAATTACAAAAGATAAAAAGTTTTAGATTCAAGGAAAAACTCATTTTTATGAGTTATATTGCAAAGATGAAAAGTTTAAGGTTAAAAATAAAAAATATTTTTTAATAAATTACTTTCTAAACATAAGGTACAACACCTTATGCATAAAAAAATTAAAAATTAGTATGCTATAAATAATTAGTAATTAGTAATAATAAATATTACTAAAATCTATTAAAAAGCAAAAGTACTAAACATTTAAGAAAAAGTCGATATTTATAAAATGATGGAAGTGATAACACATGAAAATGTAAACGTGACACCTGGATGGACAACTAGTAAAGAACTACGTGAATACAAACTTATATTTTTAATTATAAGTTATAGCTAGTCTTGTTACATACAATTTGATATATTGTTGCAAGTAAAAACTGCTAAAAATAAAATCAGAGGCCGAGTGTCAAGAGTTTAAAAGTAAAGGGCCAAAACTAAACATCCTGAAGCATCAATGGCACTGCTTCTAGGGTTTCCACTTTTAAAAACCTAAAACCCCCAAACACACACCAATTACACGCTATTTTACCCCAATCTTCTCGAAAGAGAGGCGAATCGTCAGATAATAACTCCAATCAAAGGTAAATTTCTGCTTATGTCACACGTATCCCTGGGTTGTTCTCAATTATGTTTGAATTTTTTGTTATCCGATCGGATTATTACGTCTCGATTATTATTAACGGGTCTTGAATTACGTGGTGTTTGTTATATTTGCAGGTACTTTTGATTGTGCAATCAATGGCTGGGAAAGATTCCGATTACCGTGTCTTTGTCGGAGGGTTGTCATGGGACGTCACGGAGCGTCAGCTTGAAGACGCCTTTAGGCGTTTTGGCAAAATTATTGACTCTCAGGTTCATCACTTTACTTATAATCTGTATTGTGCTGAAGAATTGATAAGTTCCCATATGTGTTAAGGTTAATTGCCGAGGTAGCTCGTAGAAAAACACGTATACCATACGGGGATTTTATTGATATCAAACAAAATAGTCTTCGTTACTTTTGCTGTTTATAATTAACTGGGAATTCGTATTATTGCACTAAAGTCAGAAACTTGTATGGTTGTATCTGCAAGTTGGAACTTTTTCATTTTTTAGGGAGCCATTTAAGTTTTGTATTAAGGCTTTAGTGAATCTGAGAACTACTGTATATCATGACTTCGCAACCTTATTATCAGGAAATGTCACAGTGGTTGGAGGAGGGATTGTGGCTTGTTCTTTGTTTTCACATTCACACACTTAGACGCGAAGCCATACCATAAAAAGGTTTAGCTGCTAGTTTAACCTGTTTGAATTTATTATACACTTCTGCAGCGTTGAGGAAACTTGCTTGTTATTTTATATCAGCGTTAAATGTTGTTATTAAATTTACTTATTGGAAGTTGTGATTTGTCTTCATCTCTATTGTTATTGATCCTCTGTTTGTTTGTTTTCTTTGCTGGAATGCTGGTTCTGATCTTTGGTTGCTTAAGATGGGTTTGTTTACAAGGAGTTATAATGTTCTGTTGGGTTGAATTGCTGGGGCTCGCTGTTTTTTCTATGCTTTGCTTTGTTCCGTTGGTTGTGTTGAATGTCAAGATGTTGCAAAGTCTCATTGTAAGAAGTTTGCAATGGAAGTATGTTTACATAATCTTGTGATCTACTGAACTGTTTTGAGATGAGCAGTTGAGATCCATACATGGTGGTTCAACTGCAGCTCGGACCTCTTTCATATGTCTTAACCTGTGGTTGAACAGCTAAAAAGGTCAAAGGGATTAAGCAAACTTCAGTAAGGAGTTGACTATTAGTAAAGCTAATGTTTTCTCACATGTTATGGACAAAGGTGCTAGATTCTGTTTGTTAGGATCGAAGCCTGCTTATTCGTATACAATACAATTGTTTTTAAGACTGCTTTCTTAAAAACATTATTCTTGACTCCAGTTAACATTTGTAACTAGACAATTTGTTCTGGGAAGCAAAGAAAATGCAATTTTTTGTTCCATGAAATTTCATAATTGACCCACCAAATTTTGAGGGGGACGAACTATCAACTATGCATTATCTGAGTTAAAAGTATAATGTTCTTTCACAGTTTCTGATATTATATAAGGTGTCCTTTGAAGTCTGTGACATTATTATGGCTTTTTTGGTTCAATCACTTAGTTAATGATTTAAGTGGAATTTACTTTGCACAGCAGTGGTGTCTGGTTGTTCAGCTTGGTAGGAACTGTATGTGCTTTAAGGTTTGTGCAAGCCAAATCCATTGGTATGAGGTTCTGTGAAGCTGCAGATAACTGGCAACATTTTCACGTTGGTAGCTGGAAGTGATGTTCATCTGAGTTGAGTTGGAAGTGATGTTCGTCTGAGTTGAGCAGTCAGCAGTAGTGAGAATTCAACTTTGGGCAGTAGTTCCTGAAATGTTCATGTGTGGTTGTGTCTAGATGATTTCTTTATGAATACTAATCTTTAGCTGCTCCATGTGTTATCCACCAGCCAGATGGATTAACCCCAAACTTCATTAGGATTAAGATGCCTACTTTGTCTTGGCAGGAAGAGTGATGGATTGTGTTTTGTTACTGTTTTGTGCAAATTTTCAGCCACTGCCAATTAAGATATAGGCGCATTAAAACGGGATTGCTGCTCACTTATCATACTTTAAGTTTAGGATACATAGCAGTCGTGTATGTAAGAAGGCTCACTAGCTGCTTGAATTATGAAGTTATAGTTGGTGTCTGATTTTGCATTCTGCGCTACTGGATTCATTTTTTAGTACTTCTGTCGAGTAAAGTTCTTTTTTGTTATTTATGATCAGCCATGAGCGTTATCTGATGGTTAGTTATATTTTATGAAACATGCAACTTCCTGAAGTTCTGTACATTTAGTATGAGGTTTTGTTCCTGGTGATATTTGCCATCTCCACGCTTTTTATCATCACTTGGTCCCATCTTTTCAAGATTTGTCAGCCAAGGTGGTTGAGGTTAGATGGAAGTCCCCACATTGAGAGCAGTGGTTGCATGGTGGCTGTGATATGCGAGTCTTAGATTTTAATCTCCATAGCAGTGATTGCATGGTGGTATTAACAGATGCTGAAGATATATCACTGACATTCACAGCATAATAAGTTAACATGTATCAATGAAGAAAGCTTAGTTGAACTGTATAGACAAAAAGGTTATCAAGTCAACCATCTGAGCGCTGGATATTTTTCTGAATGATCGGATAGTGACAGATACCTTGCATTGATTAGAGTGGACAGAAATTGATGTAGGGATCAAGAAGTTCTATAAAAAAAAAGGATTTTTGTGAGATACTCGGCAGAAAAAAATTGTGAGGTTGTGGGTAAGAGCAACATGTTCTGTCGTAATACTTAACCAAAAATACAGTAAAACAAAAGCAAAGCCTCAGAACTGCATGGTCAGCTGAACTCTGTGGTTAATTCATCCCAAGGGCCGAATGTTTCTTTGGCAAGCTTCTTTAAGAATGTTTCTTTGGCAAGCTTCTTTAAGATGTAGAAACTTTTTAGTTAAAACTGACCAGAATTGCAAGAAATTGATATAGTGATTCGTACAGAGCGCCCTGATCTTATAAAAGCTGCGAGTTAAGTTCTTTGTTGGCCAAATTGGTGTAGAGGTAACAACCATAATATAAACAAAGCAAATTATATATTTTTCAGTATTATTTAGTTGTGGCACAATATAAGCTAATTTTTTTGTTGAGGTAAAACCAACTATGTTATATTTTCAAGTTTTTACAACCTGGTTCAAGGGTTATCTGTTACTTCTATGGTTGTATTGTTCTAAGCATGGTTTTGTTGTAGATAATGCTTGAAAGGGACACTGGGCGTCCACGTGGATTTGGATTTCTGACATTTGCAGACAGGAGAGGTATGGAAGATGCTATCAGAGAAATGCATGGCAGTGATTTTGGGGAAAGAGTGATCTCAGTTAACAGGGCTCAACCTAGAATGGGCGGTGAAGATCAAGATCATGGTTATGGTGGTAGTTATCCGTCTAGTGGTAGAGGCGGTGGTTATGGTGGAAGTGACAGATCATTAGGACAGGATGAGTGCTTTAAGTGTGGTCGCGTGGGACATTGGGCTCGTGATTGCCCATCAGCTGGTGGTGGTGGCGGCGGCAGAGGTGGTGGCAGAGGTGGCAGAGGTGGCAGCCAGTTCTCCTCCCGCCCCAGGTTCAGTGGTGGTCGTGGCCGTGGAGATCACTATGCAGACCGTGAACGTTATGTGGAGGATAGATATGATGCAGGGCGTTTTGATGATAGAGACCGCTATGACAGCAGAGATAGCAAGTATGGAAATCGCAACAGTCGCTATGCTAATGACAGGTAAGTGAAGTATTTTTATCATTTTTCTTTTCCGTGAATAACTGTTTTACCCTTCAAAACAATATATTCAGGTACGTACCCAGTGGCGGAGATCGGTTTGGAGGGGATAGGTACGGAGCCCCAGAACGATATCCACCTGCACCCCTACCTCCACCACAGAGCATGTATGGCAGGGAAAGAGATTATGACAGGGATGTCGGGCCAAGGCGGAGCAGTGACAGGTATGGAGGTGGTGGTGGTGGACCCGCACGTTATGAAGGAAAAAACTACAGGGACAGAGCTGGTCCGTATGACCGCCCTAGAAGGGGAAGAGGCCGCCCGTCGTCTTTTGATTATTAAAACCTGGTCTCGTTATCCATCGACTTTTAATCTGCTTTTTAGATGTGCTTACTTAGCTTTTGGATCTTGTTTGTTGATGATTCTGACTTAAGTCGGTTTGTTTGTTATGATCTGATTATTTAACACGCTGTGTGTTTTTAGGTATGCAGTATGTATTCTCTATTATAAATCTATGAAATTTCATTTTAATGTGGTAAATGTGAAATGGTTACACAAGGGTTTATGTTCGGGGAGAGTATAAATGATGTTTTAGCATACATCTTTTTCTAGTGGACACCATCTAAGCTTTTTGAGTTTTTTCGAGTTAAATGTAACACCAAACACTGTTCAGGGAGAGTATAAATGACGTTTTAGCATACATGTTTGAGCTTTTAGCATACTCTCAGCAACCTGTGATTATAATTTATGAAAAGTGAAATAACGCAGAAGTTGCTAAAACACTTATTAAAAAGTTACACGATCTTGTATTATACTACGAGAAAACAATACGGAATTTGCTAAGAAACATATTAAAAAGTTAGATGTTCATATATGATAATGTGATTACTAAACTATAATTTATGTACAGCTTATAGTTAACATTGATCACTGAACCACAATGCTTTCATAACTGGACTAACTTACCAGTCGCATTGGTTTGTCAGTTAGGGGTTGAAATAGCTGGGTGTGCTAAAGCCTAGCTTCAACTGGGTTATGGACTTATGGTTGGATCTCAAAGTGTGAAGATAAAACAACGATAGATTTGAACCAACATGAATCCATATCAAGCCCGTCGAATTTGGGGCTAAATAGTGAATGTAGTAAAATATGGCTTCTTTTTAAGTGGTTAAGATGCCATAGCGGAAGTCAGAGGGGATTGTAGTTGTAGAAGAGTTTGAAACTATGAGTTCTTGATTTTCAAAATAAGTTTACAGATTTGCGAAAGTTGCATTTCGTTCTCTGAGTCAGAATAAATATGTTTCGAACCTTCTCTTTCAAATTCAAAGTGGATGTTCTCGCGCGCCCAAATAAAATTGTTGAACTATTTTTTGTAAAGAGCAAATCATTTTTTTTGTGATTTGCCAATAAAAGTTATAAAATTCAAACTATTTGGTTTGGTCTCCCGTTAGGCCGCTTTAGAGGCTTTAGAGGTTTGGGAAACTCAATACGAAATTGAAAAAACCCATAAATTGTTAAATCAACTCATAATCATTATACTTTATATTAAAAATTGTAATAGTTGCCTGTAAATCTTATATGTTGTGTCATGATGATTTTCCTTTAAGAAATATATCACGATAACATGTGAATTTCATGTTCTCTTGTAAAATATCAAAACATTTACTAAACATGTATATACTCATCCTATTCAAATTTTCGTATTTGGTTCATATTTTTTCATATGACTATTCATGGGCTTCTAACCAAATCATGTTTGTAAGACTCCATCCAAGGCATATAAGCAAGAAAAGTTAAAATCGTTTAACTGTACTAGTGTGTATCAATCGGTTTTCCTATCATCCCAAATTTAACCGATCATTCTACTAGTTGCGTAACAAATATGTTATGCCGAGCTTCAAATCTTGCCTATTTTGTACCGGGTTGCTTTTAAATAATAATAAAAATAAACATCATAGTTAAGAAGATAACACAATGGCAAACAATACAACCGAGTTATATATTAATAACCTAAATAATCATGCATGTTGCTCTCATCACAACAAAAGTTATTGTATATACTTCTTTAGGGGATTACCACATTAACACGTTACACGTAACTCAAATTTTATGAAATTACGAACTTGGGCTACGATCGTTATCGTTTTTTTAAAATTTTTTATCTATAAGTAACTGGAAGATGATTATTGCACGAAACATGTATCACAAATTCACAACAACAAACATAAATCTAAACAACTAATTAAGTTTTAACTTCAACATCTTATCGGTCCTAGTTAAGCTGGTTCTAGATTGGATCCGACTGAAAGTTGAAAACATATAAAGTATAGTATAGGTTTTAAGTTTTAACGCAAACCCATGATTTAAATTAAACAGCAGATGCAAGCTTTTTTGTTTTGAAAACATATCACCAAGTATGGTGACCAAAGTAGAAACAAATATTGTTTGGTGTCCCAAATGTAAAACTTCAAATCTCCTCACCACCTAACTGGCTGTTTAGTCATATCTGAATGATTAAGTGCTGAATCAGAGGTCTGAACCATTAAATGCTGAACTATTAAGAGGTCTGAACCATTAAGAGCTAGTATATTGTTTAACTATTCAAATACAAATGTCTGGCCAATTCAGATAAGATGTTTTAACCATTCAGTATTAGACCTCTTAACCATTCAGTATTAATATAATGTTTAATCATTCAGAGTCAAATGTCTTAACTATTCAGATATTTGCTCGTGAAACAATCAGTCTAAGGGGCTGTTTGGCAGCCTCTTAATCAGCCTCTTAATGGTTCAGATGCTGAATGGTTCAACACTTAATGGTTCAGACTGTTTGTTTCGCGAGCAAATGTCTGAATGGTTAAGACATTTGTCTCTTAATGGTTAAGCATTTTACTAATACTGAATGGTTAAGAGGTCTAATGCTGATGTTGCCTTTGAATAGTTAAGCAATACACTACCTCTTAATGGTTCAGACCTTTTAATGGTTCAGCACTTAATGATTCAGACCTCTTATTGATTCAACACTTAGGTGGTGTTTGTTTTTTAAGAAAACCTCTTCCCCACCTCTTCATCTGCGCGCATGCAGACGCGGGAAGAGGTTTTGAGTGCGCAGAATGTTTGTTTTTTGGAAGACATTTCATTAAAAAACGTCTGCGCGACCTCTTCTTGGTGCAGACATGGACTAGTATCTTCAGGCGGGAAGACATTTCATCAAACATCTTCTCCTCTTTACACCCAACCCTTTCAGACACCCCAAAACACATCTCCCCCTCTTTTCTCCTATCTCCAGCGCCCCCCATCTCCCAACCTCTGCTCGAGCGACCACCATCATCGCCGGCCACCCTATCGCCGGCCACCCCATCGCCGACCACCCCATCGCCGGCCACCCCATCGCCGGCATCCCTTGCTCGACCGCCAGTTCCTGCAAAATAAGAACACCACCGCCACCGCCACCGTTGCAACATGCAAAAGATTCAGATGATATCAAACGATCGAAGCTTTATAGAAGGTTCTTTAATGGCAGATTGGAATTAGGGTTCGTATCTGTTGCAAAAGATTGAAACTTTGCATCAAAGGGTTCTTTACTAGTGCAACAAAAGAAGGAAGATATGGCGACTATGAACCCTTTCGATTTGCTCGGAGATGATGACAATGATGACCTTGAGCAGCTTGTGCAGAATACTCACGTTTTTTCCATTATTATGACATTTTTGTGTGGATGGATTTGAGATATTATGGGCTAAACCGTGGGTATTTTGGTATTATCTTAATAGAATATTGTTTATTTAACAAATTTGATTTTAATTATTTAAAATATGACTTATTTGCTTGTAATGGTTTATATTAGTAATTTAATTAATTCAACTTTTACTTCTATGCCAGTTATAATCTACATCTTTGTGGTTTGTTGAACCTTGAGTTTTTAGCACTCGTAACTTTATGATTTTGTTTTGATGGACATGTAATCTTATGGATTTGTATTTTATATATGAGTGGATTACATTTTTCGTCTTGTACATATATCAACAATGTATGATTGAATTAGAATAGTCGTCAATTTATATAAGTAGTTTCATGCAGATTACAATTTTGACTTCTAGTTCCAACACGACAACGTTGAAGTAACAAAATCCAACACGACAATTTTAATGTATTTGTATGATTTTTATTTATATTTTAATGTTAAAGTATTTTTTAAAATTTAAAAATTAGGTTTACTTTAATTACAGATTATTTTAACTGTCTGTAGATGTTAAAAAAACAAACAGTCTTTTTCTTGCAGACTG
>BJCO01363913.1:0-14168 GCA_018326465.1 Flaveria floridana
CATTACTATTGTTATTTCCGTCACTGAGCAACTTTTGGCTCAGCCGTATTTCCTTTCGTGGTGTTTTTCTTATTTGATTGTAGGTAATCAGGGAAATCCGGGAAATCAGTGAAGAGTGGTTGAAGATCAAGATTATATTTTACTTAAGTTGATGTAATGAACAACTTAATTAGGTTCTTTCGGATTATGGAGTTTGTTTGAATTTATTTCTTTTGACAATCTCCTTAATATCATGGATCTGGTTTTTGATTTGATATCTGTAATAGTGACACGTCAGCCTCTCCGGGTTGGGGTGTTACAATACACTTCATGTAGAAGACTGATTATCACGATTAGAACTCATGACCTTAAGGTAACTAGCAATGACCTTGCTAGTTGGTTCAAGCCCCGCTCTCAATTATTTTACAACATAAAAAGAATATAATATAAACATATCTTTTTAAACATACTACAAATGTGCGACTAAGATTAAACCAAATAAACTATTTATATCATTAACTATATATTTTATGACATCCTATATTATGTTCAACATATAACTTTAAATCTCATAATGTCATAAGATACATCTTTGTTCGTGAAAAAAATTATAAGAAGTCTAAATAAAAATGAACATATTATAACAATTTCTTCATATGTATCTAGAACAATAGAACCGAAAGCTAGAAAAAAAATTAAACTATACATCAAAAAAGAATTTGAAAAATAAAAAATGAATGTGATTGATACTTTGTTATAATGTTTAAAAATTTTAACAAAAAAATCTACTTTATCAATGGCGTGACAAGTACATTCATCGGAAACTCATTAGACTGTCCCCATCGCGGCGCCCTTGACCGGCCCGTCGCCGACGTGGACCGCGCCCGCCGGAAGAGCGGCGATGGGGGAGACGTCCGGCAGTGCATCCGCCCTTCCCCAAGGGCCGCTCAAAAATGGTGGTGGTTGGCCCCACCTCTTTAAAATTAATTTAAAACATAAATAAAGTGGTGAGGCCCACTTTATAAAATGATTTAAATTGATTTAAATTAAAATATTTTTAATTAAAAAATTATAAAATCTTTTAATCAAAATAATAATTTAAGTATAGTATTTTAATTAAAACTAGGATTGGAACCCCGCACGTTGTTGCGGGATTCTTCTCGTCATTTCATAAAAACAATAATTCGGTATTTACGAAAAAAATTGTGTGATAGTTTTATCATTTCATGATAATTTCACGCAACTGTTAAGCCTTCTTATATGACAAACTTCGCACACTTTGATCAAAAGTTAAACACAAAAACGAACTGAAGCAAAACATAAACATCATAAAAGGCATATGAAAAATAAATTGTAATAAAATAAACTTAAAGAAAAAACAAAACCAACTAAATAGTAAAAATAAAAAAGAATTATAAAGGAAGTTTATAAGAACAAAATAACATTAAAAGAAAAAAAACTAAAAATATTACACCTGCTAAAGCTGCTGTTAAGTTAAATAGAGGATTTGATAAAAAAGATTTAAATTTTCACGTAAAATTTAATTTAATTCGTTTACTTCCGTGAAATTATTTGCACATTGAAACTGAAAATTAACTTTAACAAATTTTATGCGCATGAAATATCCATGCCAGTTTCAACTAATTTAAACTTTTAACTAAACAAAATAATAAAGAAAAAATTCATATTAAAAAAACTAACTGAACCTAGGTTAGAACATGAGTCACTTGCTTTATCTCAAGGAGCTCAAACCATTAAACCAAACCTTGCTATTACATACACATCTCCCACTCATTTATATATGCAAGAATGAAAAATCTAAAAATAAAAAAATATCATTTTAACCACCGACATATGTTTTTAATATATATTATAATATGTTAATCAAATAAAAAAAATTCTAATATTTTTAAATCACAATTATTTAAGTATTCACTTGATCATTTGATATTTAATTTCATTATTAATTTTAATTAAATATATTTATAATAATTTAAATATATTTATTTAAAGTAAATTAAAAATGAAAATTTGAGGTGGAAAAATAAAGATGTTTGTAGGAAGGATAGTGTTGGGGAAAAAAAATGTTTGTGGGAAGAATGGATGGATTTGAGTGGAAAGCTGATGTGTCATGCTGATTAGGACTGTATGTGGGAAGGATGAGCTGTAGCGTTGTGAACAGTCTTAGTGAAAGTGACTCCCGTTGTTAATCCATCACGGATAGTTGGAAAACACGCGTTGCATGTACAAAATCAACCACAATTAATTCAATGTCATTAAATCATTAATCAATAATCATAGGTTTTTTTTTTGGAACGGCTAACGATTCTTATTCACCAAATTACAACATTGCTTGGGTTTGAACCCAAGACCTTCACTCTAAGTGGCAAAGCCTCTACCAAGAGGGCTAGCCACACATTGACAATAATCATAGATTTTACATTGTCAAACTTGCTTTACAAGGATACATGTTTTAATTCACACGTATCTACCAAAACAAAATTTATTTCAAAATCATATGATGTTATGATATGCCATGTATCCGTATACGGATTTCATCATGTCTACACGATAAGATATGTAGACGCGCAAGTACGAATGGTACTTGTGGCCAATAATGCAAGCAGGTCCGATGGTGAAGTTTCATGTAGGGTTCGGGGATTGTGACATTTGGTGTGTGGCTTGACTAGATCCATATGTATTTTACAAGGGTTTTTGGTCCTTGTAGACTGCTTAATTTGTTTTTCTCCATTAACGGTCAACTTCTCCCACCATAAATTTCAAAAACAGTCCATTAGTTATGGTCATTGTTCACTATTTGCCTTTTCAAAAGTATTGTTTGAAATTTGGACAACAATCTAGATATATACTATTTGGATGGAAAAAAATGTATTTTTAAGATATGTTAGAGTTTAGTGAAGACTTTCTAATGCTTTCCTTCACATACTTTATTTTTATAAATAACTAAAGTATTATATATATCATCAATGTATGTAATAAAGAAAATACGGAGTGCATGTGTCACTTTGTCGTATCTATTTCATCCTTTTTTTCTACCTCTCTTATATTATTATACAAACTTTTTAATTTTTATAGTTTTTAGTTTCTCGCATCTCTCTCGTATCAAATAATAATAATTTATATAATTCTTTTTATAAAACATTTTTTATTTTTATAAAAAAGTTAGGTTGTTTATAAAATATATTTATATAAATATTTCTTTCATTCTTTTTATAATATATTTTTTGAAAAATATAATATATAACTTTTCAACAATCTGCATTAAAAAGCTACGTAATATATTGTGAATATGTAATATGCAAATTTTTATTACTAAGTATATAATATTGTATTTATTCAATTCGTGTAATACAATGAAATTTTAACATTTTATAAATGTAAAAATAATATTTATCTTCTATAAATAAAGCATTTTAATAGTTTGCACTAAATATGTTTTGCATGACATTTAACACAATATACAAACACACTTCCATATATAGGTGAAACTTGAAAGTGGTTACCAACTGGTGATTATCAATGGAATTTTTAGTAACAAAATAATAACAAATCTTTTCAAAGTCATACTCGACGGTTTCAATGACAGAACTTTGAAAGTTATACCATTTGATTAAGGCATTGTAGTTGTATTTTTAAACTTTAGTATACTTAGCCTAAGAATAAAACCTAGTTCGAAATATACCCATGTTTTGTTTATTTATAAACCAAAATTGTCACATGTATATGTCATATATTTAAGTAGAGTTTAAGAAACAGATTTAAAAATTACAAGAAAAAAAGTATAATAGTGAAATATGATGTCTCTTGGATTAAAAAATAATAATTGTAATTATTAAATATTTTAAAACATTTTAACATAAGACATTAATTCATTGGTTTTAACACTGATTGATAAATTTTGTGCGTGATATATTTTTCTTTTAATAGCTTTTTGGATCACTGATGGGTCACTGACCCACTCCATCATCTTCATTACTCGAGTATGAAACCTTGGGGCTCTCGAATGGCGCGTCCCCACAGCAAGCTCGTATATCATTCAGTCTCGACCTAAGACCACAATCAGAAAGAAACTCACCTTAAATAAGAAAACCATTTGGTTCAAAATGAAACCACTTTTGTTGTTACAGGCAATATTTGAACTAAAAACCTCTCATTTCAATAAAGTGTTAGAAGCCTCATATCAACCATTTAGCCTGAGGATCATTTACTTATGTGTGATATATTCATATATACACAAATTTTTTAATCAAACTTAACCCTTTTTACTAGGGTTCATAATAATATAAACTTAGTTAATATATTTCAATCAAACACTATCACGACTTCTTATGATAAAAATATGTATGACTTGTTCGACATCGCTTACATATTCTTCTGGTGTGTTTCATCGTCACATAGGTGTCATTTACCACACACGCAAACGTTTTGACAAGTTTTATTTTAGTACTGAAGCTATAAAAACTATAAACGACGAGACACACCATCTACATTAATAACAATGGACCAAAATGTGAAAACAAAATTCTAAAAGGTGTAAGGTGAACATATAAAGATTGTTGAAGGAAAATATTGTCAATTGACTTTAGTTCCTTAACCCCTAAACCCTCGTCATAAAGTCTTCCTCAACGCATTAATCCTATATAAACCAACCAAACAAACATATTTTTATATTCATTTCTGTCATCCTTTTGTACTTTGCTTTGTATAAAGACTCATTTCCATCACACTTTTTGTCTTTTTTTTCATCTAAAGTACCTTTCTTTTTGCACTTTGCTTAGTTAACCCGATCGGGCCGACAAGCTAGTCACTTGTTTGCGCGCTCTACGAATCAAGAATCGAGATTATGTCAAGATCAAGAAGAGGAGAGCCCGTGAAAGTTGTGATCATCAACACCGAGTATATTGAGACCGACGCCATGAGCTTTAAATCTGTAGTTCAACGCCTCACTGGAAAAGATGCACCATCCCCCACATCCTCTTCTAGAAAGAAGTTATCACACGATAGTGCTCGTGGTGCTGGTGTTGGTGCTGGTGTTGTTGCTGGTGCTGTTCGTCATGGTGCGAATTCTCCTATATTGGAGAAAGGTATGTCGTTTAGAGACCTCGATAAGTTGCTATTAGAGCTGCCTACCATGGATGATATGTATAAATTTATTGTTGATTAAATTTAATTAGTTTTCTTTTTTCCTCTTTATAGAAAAATGAAAATACATTATATGTAAATAACCTTTCGTATATGTATATCCATCTAATTCTTGTTTTTTTAATATACATACCTTAATTATTTGCAAATTTTGATAATTCATTTATGTATAAGATTTTCTATTACTTGAGTATACTTATTTTAAAACACATATACACGGGCCAACCGGGTTGATGAATGTCATGTTGCCGCTAGGTAGTTTTACGTGTGACGAATAAGATGTACGCGTAACCCAACTATGCCACTCGACAACGTGTTTACTTCTTCCAAATACATTTATTCAGTAATGAAGTTTTACGGGTTTACTCAACTTAACTATTATTACCGGAGATACGTGTGTTTGACTCAACAATGTAATCATGTTAGCATTTTCTTGATGTTAATCTAACATATTAAGGATTCAAAAGAAGTTTAAGGGTGTTGCTTGGTGTTACAAAACACATAATATACTATTATAGTAATCACAATTATACAATGTTATCCTCTCATAATTAGTCAACTTGCAACCTTGATTTCGTTTTTTATTAGTGCTGATATCATTTGTAATTATGTATATGGTCAATAGGTATATATGAGTTTATAAACTAAACATAAATTAACAATAATAATAATAATAATAATAATATATAAATAATGATTACCTAATCCTCGACCAAGCTCCAACCAAGCTTCTCTTATAACACTCTTTGGGTGAGAAAAAAGCATGCCTACGTATATAAGTAATGTTTAGAATCTTGTCACTAAAGCCATCTGTTTTCACCAATAAAATTCGGCGATTCGATGCCAACATCGACGAGTGACACAATCGTTTGCGTCACTAGCTAGGCATAAACTTCATGTAAGAATAAAAAAAGGACTTCTGGTGACAAAAGTACCAGTAACAAATCTACTTCATCATCAATTTAAGGGTTTAGCTACATATATGATACCTTTACATATATGATACCTTTACATATATGATACCTTTAATCTATTTATGAATGAAATTTTACTTAAAAACGAAAGTAAGGTTATGAGCAGAATTGGATTTCAAATTTTAAATCTTTTAGATGGAATTCGAGGAAAATAATTTCAGTTTGAGTTTCATTACTAACCAATCAAACACATTTTCTTATTGAATGTTTTTCAATTTTAGTTCCATAAGATTCTCTAGACAAAATGTGCCCAAGAGTTTTTACTCATACTTTTAAGAATATATGAGGAAATCTATGATTTTTACTTATACCATTTAAATATATACGGGGTAAAAGTAAAACATTTGCTAAATTTATTTTTAAGGAATGGGTAACAACAAAACTTCTACTTATATAGGTTTTTTTAGAACATTGATAGAAAACAGACCTTTATTTACATATTGTAAGAACTAAAATTAAGACTTCTAATGAGGTATTAAGTAAAACTATAAAATCTATTCATATTTTTGAAAACATGTAAGTAAATGTAACACTCTTATTCACAGTTTAGAAAATGTGAGTAAAACCTAAGACTTCTACTTATGTTTTTAAGGCTGTGTGAACTTTACTAACGTTTTATTTTATTTAAGTAGTGTCAATAAACATGTTTTAGTCAAAATATTTAAAAATGCGAGTAAATTATTTTAAAGTTGTAAACAAAATTAAGTTTGTAACTTTAGTAATATGTTTAACTATTTCTATGGGTCGTTAATTTATGTGTCGTATACTATAAGACACTTTTAAAAAAACTATTTTTACAAGAATATAATTCAGCATATGAGACAATGAGACCATGCGGTATGGAGGTCGCTCCAGCGTAAAGGGAGCTTAGGTAACACGCGGGGTACACACACCCCTGGGATCCTCGTCGTTTAGACTTTCACCGCTCGACGTTGGTTAAATGACGTTGACGTTACATAAAGCAGAGGGTTGGCACGGGTGTCTAACCAACGCTTTGGCACTCCAGATTTATACCATTATTAGTTTCTAACTAAAAGATGATAATGGGCCGCCCAGATATAGTTCGGGTCGGGCTTATATTAAATATTAGGCCCAGTTATTTTATAATTTTTTATTTTGTTTCTTTTATTCTCATAGTGAAGAGTTGTAACTTATTGTAAGCTCGTTTGTTTGTCATTTTTAATGAAATATGTTTCGAGTCCTAGATTAAATTGATTTGATAATTTCAACTAAATTTTGAAGGATAAATTAGCATCACTTTCTATACTTAAGCCAAATTTATTTATTTTATAATATTAATACGTATAAGATTTATAAAAAAAACTACATTAAACTAGTGGTGTTCATGTCAATCCAAAAAAACTCATGTGTGTTTGGGTTTATGAGTCTAAAATGATTTTTGAGTCTTTGTTAAAATTTCATGTTCATACCTGAATACAACCTATTTAACACCCTATCGCTAGGTTAAACAGAGGCAAACCAAATGTCCTATTTTATTTTAACAGCATGACCGATAATTTCATCAAACATGTATGCATCCACACATGAAAATTGCAATATACATATTCTTAAAGAATCTTATATTATATAGTAATGATTTTTATTATGATGATTTATGGTACTAAACTACTAATAAACTACTATATAAATAGAGGGTGGGGCACACTATTTGATATCATCAAACCTCTTTTAAGTAGTTAGACCAAAAAGAGAAGACAAGACAATTTAGTAATGACAATTTATGATCATGTTACTTATACAAAAAGTTAAGACTTTAGTAGTTATATAGAACAACCACCTTGTTTGGTTAACACATAATCATACGTATATAGGCAATTATTTAAGAGAAATATCATAAACCTAACCTTTTCTAGGATTTTAAAATTATTAAAAAAATTGCCTATTGTCATGATTTTTCAAAAAAATAAAATAAAATGAAATATCTAAAACAATTCTATATAATTTTTTAAAATCGAGAAATTCTTACAAGACCTATATAGATCAAGATATTAACATTCTTTATTAAAAAAGAGTCGCATATTATATTTTCAAAAAGAACTTTAACTGATCATAAAAAATTAACATTTACTTCATGATCTTAAATATTTTATATTTTCACACACATATAGAGAGAAGAACTGTTCCCATACAAGTTAATTTTCTATACGAACCATATGAAATAAGGGAATAATTACACAATACATGTATAATTATCACTCATAATTCATAACTATGTCCATAAATTACACAATCTATACACACATTTACGCAATCTTATATGCATAGCTAACTACTAAGCTTATATGCATGATTATGTAATCTATATATACATTACAACAAACTCAAAAAAAAATTATATAAAAAGAAAACGCATAGAAGTACTATCCTCAAACTAAGTGACTAAGATATATACTCGGTTTATAGTATAATGTTGTAATATATAATAAAATATATAAAAGTTATATATGTTTGAAAATGATAAAAAGTAAATAAATCAAGACTTTTTCTTTTTACCCTAAATGATCTAGGTTTTAAACTGACTTTGCAAATTTATTTTACACCATTTCTGAAGAAATTTATGTTTTTTGTTTTTTTTCTTTTTCTTTCTAATTATAAGTACCAAACTAGTATGATTTGGAGATCTAGGATTTGTTTTTTCCTAGGTAGACAAGTTGGTGAACAAAACCCTAACGATACTAACAAAACTTAAAAAGTAAATTACATCGATGGTCCGTTATGATAAAATTTTGGATTTGATTCTTAAAGTTTAAAATCTTTAAATGTAGTCTCTAACATTTCTTTCTATTTCATATATGGTCCATAGGTTTGTTAACCAACAGTTAGTAATGTTAAATATCATAAAATTTAGCATGTTACTCGTATTAACAATCTATTTAATATACATTTTAAACTATAGCATTATTTTTATTAAAGAAAATTTTATATTTTGGTTTTTCAATTTTTTTATATTATTTTTGTAAATTCATTATTAATAAGATTATTATTTATAAAATACATTTTAAATACACAAATAAAAAACTTTTTAAAATCATGTTTTTTAAATGTTCCGTTTTTAAACTGTTAATTTTCTATACGTCATTCTAGAACTACTTGATTATTTAAACTTTTTTAAAACTGGCTGGTTTCTTTTTCTAAAAAAACAATTTTAAAACATCTTTTCTTAAACTAATTCTTAGTATTTTTAGAACAATTCATTTTTAAACATTATAAAAGAATACATTTTTATAAAGGTTTAAAAAAATCCACATATCGGTTTAAAAAATTTAAAAACCAAACATTTAAAAGAAGACATTTTTAAAGCATTTTTTATTTGTGTATTAAATGATAAACATATTTATAATAAAATAAAATATAAATTACATTGATGATCCTTACAAGTAAAATAGTTATTTTGAAAAATTTATAATCAGTAACTGAACTAAACAGAGTAGAGTATTGATAAAAGATAACTATAAAATTAAGGATTATATTTGCAATCTTAAAATTTTAAAGATCAAATCCAAAATTTTAACCAAATCACATGAATCATCCATATAATTTACTTAAAATTAAATTAAGGTACACATCTTTTAAGGTTTTACATTTGTTTTTAAAGCATATAATAAGTATAAGCCAAAGAGTAGATTAGAAACTCAAAATCTAAAGCCGACGAACAGAATATGTATATTTAAATAAAAGTTATTTGATAAATAATATGGACTGATGTTTCATTTGTATCGGACATTGGTACCCATATGTGTTATTGGTAAAATTGGTTACAAAACATTAAACTATTGTAAAGACAACAAATAAACTTAAATTGTTTAATATTTTCACTAATGGTTTATATTTTAAATTTGACATAAAAATCTGTATATTTAGTATATAATAAATCATCAAACTTAAGTCTTTATATATAGATTTTTTTTATTTTTAACCCCATTTACCTACAGATAAGGTTATACATTAGTAATATAACCTACACATAATTTAGATATATTTAGATTATATATATAAATTTCACTAGACAATTATCAACATTAAACCTAGCTAGATCATATAATTAATTAGTTAGATTATTTTGATTTAGGGTTTCGCTGATGGGATGTCCAAACGGCTAGCATGCAGTAGAGAAAGTTTTGTTACAACCTTGTCGAATTATATAAAATTTACTAGGCAATCAACATATTAAATCTGCACTATATACTCATAATCGATCGTAAGCAACAGTCGTTTTAGTTTTTATTAATTAATGGCGTCGATTCTACTTAGTTAAGGGCCAAAATAGATCTAGTGTTTGATTTTTAGAATTTTGATAACTTGTCATTTTCGACTCAAAATGTTTTGGAATTTCGGCTATAATTAAGAGAAGACAAATTGGTTTATCATTAGTTTTTGTACAACGGAGATTACGTTATATAAATAACCCAACTGGCAAGAAACTAGCAGGATTGAGAGAAAACAATTACGAATACAAAATAGGATTATGCAACCACTCGACCCAAGAAATACGAGCCTCACCATTAATCCTATTAGTGAATGATAATTTGAAATAGCTAACTACAGAATCAAAGATCATCTTCATCAACTTCTTTCTACTTTAGAAAACAAGGTTGTTCATGTAACGTCTATTAATAACGCACCATGTCACCAAAGAATAGAATCAACCACCATTTTCTTAGAAGCCTTTGATCAAAACGAGTCAAACTCAAGCCATTAAAGCTTTCGGGGTTTTTGCAAACTGGAAGTGAAGTTCTGTCGTCCATCATCTTCACTTCAATTGCTTTTTGTATCATTTAAACAATTAATATGTTGATTAGAAGTAAACATGATTAAATTAAAGGCATCAAGTGAATCAAGAAGTAAAGCTCCGTGATGGGCTCGTACTCAAAAAATATGACTTTTAATTATCATGGTGCCTAGTTTGGTTAAAACATATTGCTTGTTATGATAATTATTGGTGATGATGCTTTTCTTTTACCAACCAATATTTTTAGCATAAACAACATTATTATCACTAGACAACGTGATATGTATGAGTCATGATAAGCTTTTAGAACATTTACATGCTTTTTTACATATATTGTTCTTTTAAAACAATTTATATGAAACATAATTATTGGAAAAAAAACATAAACAAAACTTATATACATATAAGTTTAGGTAACGTAATGATGAGTGGGCAAATAGATAGGGTATAGTGGAAAACGCTCTCTTGCACGTGACCGGGTCTATCCATTATCTGAATAATATAAAAACATATTGATTCTTTGCTACTCAAGCTTCATTAAGAATTAAAAACTAAAAGGTAAAAAAATAAAACAATATGTACTTTAAAGTTTGTTCTAATAAATATATAAACACTACTAGACTAGGTACTGTTAATATCATTTGTGGTAAATATAGATAATAATATGAATAAGTGATATTTAAAACATGTGTGCTAAAATATAAATTTAATTATTACACGCCCAGACCACGTGGTTGTTGTGTAATCTTCATATTATTTCTATAGTTTTAAACTTTGAGAAATTATAGTAATGATCCTGATTGTTTATCGAATCATAACATTGGTGGTTAATTCTTGACGTTGATAGTCATTAGGGTTTTAGTTACAACTCTAATTGATTTCGTCTCGGAGGACCGAAGCCTTGCGGCCTTCAGTTTCTTCTTGCGACCTTTAATTAGGGTTTGAGGCGATGGAGGTCTTCCATGGTAGCTAAGTGTGGTGGTTTGGTCTTTGACATTTCCAGGCAATGTTGTTGCAGGTGGTTTGGTTTTAGATTAGGGGTTTTAAGCAGGGACGATGTGGTTACAAGCGGTTTAATCTTAGATTAGGGGTTTTAAGTAGGAACCAAAGTCGCCAAGACCGTATGTGTTATGATTTGAGAAGAGTTATGAACGTGTTTGGGATTTATTAAAGTTTGAAATCATCGATGGAGCATGAACATTCTACATGAAGCATTCATGTATTAAGCTGTAAAATGTATGTGTGAACATGTCAAGTATGGTAAATGTGTATGACACCATAAGAAAGTGAGTCTATAGCAACGAAAAAATGAGACCATATAGGGACGACATGTCGTCGCTATAGATTTTGTCCCAAAAAATTAGTAGTTATAAGTTAAAATGTCGTCGGGATAGACGTCGTTGGCATAAAATAAGCAACAGGAACGACATGTCGACCCTATAAGTGTCGTGGTTTCTGAAATTAACGAATAAAATGTATATGTATGTGTATATATATATATATATATATATATATATATATATATATATTATCTATAGCGACGACATGTCATTCCTATAGACAATATATATTTTTGTATATTATCTATAGCGACGACATGTCGTCCCTATAGATAATATATATTTTTTTAAAAACATATAACAATCTATAGTGACGACATGTCGTCGCTATAGACTTTATTTTTTTTAATTTTTTTAGGAACCTACTTTTTTTTATAAAAATTTAACAAACAGATAATTGATGCAAATTTAACAAACATATAATCATTGCAAATCACATTCAAGTTTAACACACAAATAATTCATACAACTTCAAATTAGTTTAAAGTTTCATAAAATCTAATAAAAATACAAACTTTAATTGCCACCAGGTGGTCGTTGCTGCTGCGAGTAAGCATCATTTCCATCTGCTCTTGGATCAGTCGTTGCATCTCTTGTATTTGTATTTGTTGTTGTTGTTGGATTTGTTGTTGTTGTTGTTGGGTTTGTTGTTGTTGTTGTATAGTTTCTTCATTTTGTTGTTGTTTTTGTTTAAGTTCTTGTCTAAGCTCTGCAACTTCATCTTGCAAATGTTGTGTTGGAGGTTATGAGCTAGAAAAATCAGGGGTGGGATGTCTCACCACGCGACCAACACCTCGTATATGTCTTCGCCTTTGACCTAAGGCACGCTCAATGCATTGAATCTCATCAATAGTAGATGAGTCTCCACCGGTCTCGCTAGAGTATCTGGCATACTCCTCTTGAATTCGTTCCTGCATTAAACATATTAAAAATATTAGTTCAAATGGGTCATTTTGACCCAAACACACTTAAACATACTAGAATCAATCAAAAGTTAGTTCAAATGGGTCATTTTAACTCAAACACACTTAAACATACTAGAATCACAAAAAAGTTAGTTCAAATGAATCATTTTGACCCAGACACACTTAAACATACTAGAATTGCTTAAAAGGGGTCATTTTGACCCAAACACACTTAAACATGCTAGAATCAATCAAAAGTTAATTTAAATGAGTCATTTTGACCCAAACACACTTAAACATGCTAGAATCAATCAAAAGATAGTTCAAATGGGCCATTTTGGCCCAAACGCACTTAAACATTCTAGAATCAATCAAAAGTTAGTTCAAATAGGTCATTTTTTTTCAAACACACTTAAACATGCTAGAATCAATCAAAAGTTAGTTGAAATGGTCATTTTGACCCAAACACACTTAAACATACTACAATTGCTTAAAATGAGTCATTTTGACCCAAACACACTTAAACATGCTAGATTCAATCAAAAGTTAGTTCAAATGAGCCATTTTGACCCAAATATACTTAAACATGCTAGAATCAATCAAAAGTTAGTTCAAATGGGTCATTTTGAACCAAACACACTTAAACATGCTAGAATTAATCAAAAGTTAGTTCAAATGGTCATTTTGACCCAAACACACTTAAACATACTAGAATTGCTTAAAATGAGCCATTTTAACCCAAACACACTTAAACATGCTAGAATCAATCAAAAGTTAGTTCAAATGAGCCATTTTGACCCAAACACACTTAAACATGCTAGAATCAATCAAAGTTAGTTCAAATGGGTCATTTTGACCCAAACACACTTAAACATGCTAAAATCAATCAAAAGTTAGTTCAAATGATCATTTTGACCCAAACACACTTAAACATACTATAATTGCTTAAAATGAGCCATTTTAACCCAAACACACTTAAACATGCTAGAATCAATCAAAAGTTAGTTCAAATGAGCCATTTTGACCCAAACACACTTAAACATGCTAGAATCAATCA
>BJCO01363914.1:0-12768 GCA_018326465.1 Flaveria floridana
TTTTTAATATTTTTTAAAGTGGTTGTGAGTGAAGGAGAGAGAAAATGTAATGAAAAAGGTATAAAAATATATTATTTAATTGAAAGAAGAGAGAAGAAGTAGTGATTTTTAGTGTAATTATATAGATAAAGATAAGGAATGGGATGTGAATGCTCTTAATTATATTTTCACAATTAGATTACTTAGAGTATTCACGTTATGTTTCTAATTACATTAAAATCATAACTTTTTCTCTCTAGTTTTTAATTAAATAATATTTTTTATATTTTTATCATTATCTTTTATCTCTTCTCTACTCATAATTATTTTAAAAAATATTAAAAAATTAATAAGGAATAAGCAGTAATTGCCCAAATATATATATGAATAGTACTTTTCTCTCAACTTCAGTCACAACTATTTACAACCATTCTTAAAATATAAAAAAACATACTCACATGAATATAGAAAACCTACGATGAATGCTTTATATATCTGTACTCTACCAATGATTTTTTGGTCTAATGGTTTAATAAAGAGGTGACAAGCTTTGTCTCTTTTAAAAGTTTAGATTCTAACCTTGACAGTAATGAATAATTCTAACATAAAATAGGTTCCCTCTAATTTTAATCAGATTAGCTTGGATAATTGATATTTCTAGAGAAAGAAAGGAAGATTGGACTTTAATGAAGATAATATTAAGTGTTGATGCTTAGATTATATCAGACTACCAAAATATAAAAACAGTAATAATATAAATATTAAGTATACAAAAATATTAAGTCGACAAAAGATCAAATAAACCAAAAAAAGAAGTTAAAGATGATAAGTGAAGTTACAAAAACAAGAAACAATCATATTCTTCTTATCATTATCCTTGACTCACAGTCTCACACGCACACTCTCTGCCTCTACATTTAAAATCAATATATCATGAATGATGAACTTCAAGCCACATACACCAATCCAGATAAATCAACACCCCATTTATACGTCACGTATGGATCCATACACGGCGTAAGGGTCGAATACACTGAAAACAAGGAAAATTAAGGGGACTGTCAGAGAGCTATACGACTCCTCTATATGACGCGTATAGCAAATTTCGACACTGACTATGAGAAAAAATTCAGGGGTTGTCAGATGGATTTTACGCCCCGTGTAGACTATACAACCCCCCTATATGACGCGTATGATTTAAAATATTAGTGTGTCCAAATAAGATTATAATGATAATAATAATAATCATAATTATTAGTAGTAGTTAGATATGTTACCTGCATCATTTAGTGCTCTGCCCACCTTCCACCATTGCTATGCATTGAATGCTCTACTCACCAACAGCTGACACCTTCATAAACCACCAAACCCTACCACCACCACCACCACCACATATCAAACACCTTCACATCACATGGATCCAACACCAACACCTACTACTTATCATCAATTCTCCAAATCAACAACACTCCAATTCCACCAGAAACCTTCTAATTCTTCCATCACAATATCATCACCATGTCAGCCACCGGATTCTCCTACCAGAGGCTCAGAAACGACGAAATCGACATCGAGATTGAGATTGATCAATCGAAGGCGAGAATCGTCAGATGGCCGAAGCGATTGCACATGAGGAAGAGGTTGAAGATGAAGATCCCGAGGTTGATGAAGAGGTTCGTGAGGCGAAAAGCTCGTGTGATTATGGCGTCTGTTGCGAAGGTGTTGAAGAGGCTTAAGGAGAGTCAATCGCATTTCGGTGATCTGTTTGCTGGTAATTATCTCTTCCTGCAGGTTACTCCTACGCCGTTGAAATCGTCTTCACACGCAGTTGTTGCTCGAGAGAGTATGAGGAGGATTGAAGGTGGATATTGTTAGGGTTTCTGGATTGATAGTGATGTTGTGGTTGATTCGATTGCGTATACTACTATACTTGTTGGTTGATGAATTTGTATCATGATTCAAAATGAAATCTCAAGTTATTTGGATTTGGAAGAAATAAGGGAATGTGTTGATGGTAAAGTTGTTTTTTGTTATTACTTTTTTTATATATCAATGTAAGAGCTTTAAATAACTTTAATCAAGACTGAAAATAAATAATAAAAAGTTTTTAACTTTTGTCACTAAAATACTTGACACTAATATACCAACGCAAATGCTATTATTTAGAAGGTATAACAGCAAATATAGTTTAGTTTAATGGAGATGTATAGCTATCACAAAAAAAAAACAAATAGAATAACTTTTTTAGTAGTGGGAAGTTTATGATAGTAGTTAACAAGTAAAAAGGCTAACCAAATTTATTTTAATAGATCCAAATTCGTTTCTATGATTTCGAATGTTCTATGCATTGCATAGTAAAAGTGAATCTCTTTTAAATTTAAACTTATAAGGATTTACTATACAAAGTGTCTTTTTTAATGCGAAGTATACGAAATTCAAGGTGAAATTATCATGCAAGAACAAATAATAATTATGTAAGACGTATCACGCATTGATGAAATTATCATGCAAGAATACCTCATTGCGTGATAATTCCATCTCTGCGTGATTTATTCTAACACTTCCGTTATACTTTCAGCCTTAACGTTTCTTCTTGCGTGACAACTTTGTACGTTTCGCATGAAAAAATCACTTTATACCGCAACCTTTCTCTAAACTTATATATATAAAATCACATAAACTTGTTAAACACCATCCGCCTATATTCCACATTAGACATTGTTCTCATATGCTCATATTCAACCTCATAAATGCTGTATTAAACGTGGTTACCTCTGTCAAACCCTCATGAGTTTAGAGCTAAAAAATTTAACTTCAGGGACCAATTGTGGTGGATTTAGTTATATAAGGGGCACAATTGACACGACAAAAAGTAAAATATCCCCCTTCTTCATGAAAATCTGAAATAATCTTTGGCCTTGCTTCTTGCGACTCCCATTCTTATCTTCCTGCATCTCATCCGCATCTTATTGTTATGACTTCTGCCATTGCAATTCTACCATTTCAACTGCTAACCCCTAAATGCATTAGCATACACACCACATTTGGGTCAATTCCATACCCACCCCCATCTTTCAAACCCTTAAAAACCCTAAATTTATCTCAACTTTCATCATGGGTCTCTCAAAAAAACAAGATTTCACCTTCAAGATTATCCCATTTTGCTGCCCGCACCTCAGATTGGTCACAACAAGAAGGTGAACCAGATGAAGAAGAGGAATCATATTCTGAGCCACCCGAAGATGCAAAGATTTTTGTGGGCAATTTGCCTTATGATGTTGACAGTGAGAAATTGGCACAAATCTTCAGTTCTGCTGGTGTTGTTGAGATTTCTGAGGTAGTAAAATGTTGATTTTTTTTATAAGTCTTTCAAGATTTCTTGATTTGTGTGTGTTTGAACTTTGAAGTGGTGGATTACATGTGTGTTTTGTAGGTGATATATAATAGGGATACAGAACAGAGTAGAGGGTTTGGGTTTGTGACAATGAGCACAGTTGAAGAAGCTGAGAAAGCTGTGGAGACATTCAATGGCTATGTAAAGTTTATTATCCTTTTGTCACTTTTAATTAGTTTCTTGTTTGTGTTTACAATGCTGATTATGGTATGAAGGGGTGTTTGCCTGTTTGGGATTGTTTTTAAAACATATTATTGAATTATTGACTTTTTTTAATAAATTAATAAATTAGTATGAAGTGGCTTGTTAACTTATTTTCTCATAATCATCACATTATCAAACACTATAAAATGATTTTTTAATTTTTTAAAAGTTAATAAGTTAAAAAGTAAGTAAAAAAAAAAACACTCTCAAACTCCACGAAGTATTCTATATTCACTGTTTAATAATTTAAGAATTACACAATTTTAGTTCAAGTAGAATGAGAAAAGAACATGATATTAACTTAAAGAGCAAACTGCTGACTTCCAGTTGACCATAGTTTTCTTTCCTTCTTTTTTTCTTTTTTTCTTTAATCTCATGTGATTAACTAGTTCTGATTCAAAGAATTTTCTTTTAAGAAAACAAGAAAACCCTGGATTAAACAAGATATAACTATGTGATTCATCATCCAATGCTTTGGTGAAAGTCGATAGAGGTGGCATATGGCATAGTGGTCGGGCAGATTGGGTTACAGGTCAAAATCGTTACTAGCTTAATTCCGATCGGATAACAATGTTGTAACCAAAAGCAAACTAAATATTTGATTAAACATTTTAGGAGCTTTTACACATTAAAAATATACTTGATTCTCGACGTGTTTGACCCGTCAACGGTCTGACCCTTCCTCTTTTAGCTAGATTATACTATAAGTATTTTCATATATCTTCTTCTAGAACTCTAAAAGTTCAAATTTTCATATATATGTTTCTTCATGATATCGAATTTACCTTTCAAAACACACAAATATCACATTTATGTATTTCATGTTAATTAATTACTTATAAAAGTGTATTTAGCTGAAAAAAAGAAAAAGAATAGGAAGATGTTAAGATAACCGATTTAATCGAATCTATTATAGCACGCGTATATATATGATTTTGGTGTTCTGAAAGGATAAATAATACAATGAATTTAGAAGGATGTGTATGAAATTGCCCCTATCTATTGACTGATTTGAGATAAAACACAACTTAGGAGATTTGAACCGCCACCTATAGGTATAAGTCGTATAACGATTAAATAAGAATTCAAAAATTGGAAGAACTGTATAAGTAAAAGACAAATTCATAAAAACCACACTTTAATATCTCTATTGAAGCATTTGTTAACATTTTAAAGCATTTAAGTTGACAAATTCTCAATACGTTTCCCTGTTGGGAGAAATTATGTGTAAATGAGCATGTAATGATGTGGAAAATGTTTTGAAAACAGGATTTAGATGGCAGGCTTCTAACTGTAAATAAAGCTGCACCAAGAGGTTCACAACCAGAAAGACGAGTAGTAGGGAGTTCTTTTAAAGTATATGTGGGTAATCTGGCATGGCAAGTGGATAGTGGTCGACTTGAGCAGGCGTTTAGTGAACATGGGAAGGTTGTTGATGCACGGGTTATCTATGATCGAGAAACTGGTCGTTCACGTGGCTTTGGTTTTGTAACAATGGCAAGTGAGACAGAAATGAACGATGCCATTGCTGCTTTAGATGGACAGGTATTCAAACTAGTACTACAACCATATGATTGGGTCAAGTAACAAATCAAATGAGTCAGGTTGGATGGGTCATTTTTAGTATGGATCAAGTCAGAATGACCTACTAACATGTTTTGTTCATTTTCTTAATAGATAATAAACACCTTCTTTATGGGTTACAAAACAATATTCTTAAAATGCTAATCTAAAGCATGAATGATACGGTTTCGGACATGTTAGCATTAAAATGGACTTTAAACAACTTTCAACTCGTCACACTTGTTCCTCTTATAGTTAAATCTTTTAACTGACCCTTTGAGATAAAGAACAACCCAAGTCGATCTGTTTATAACTTATAAGTAAACAAGTCAAAATTATCACCTGTCAAGCTACTATTGTCAATCCAATATGAATGTTTAAACCCTATGCAAAGGATAACCTTTATTAAGTTGGTGAATTTGTGTGTGTGATGCAGAGTTTGGATGGGAGGGCAATCAGGGTTAATGTTGCAGAGGAACGTCCTAAGCGCAGCTTTTTTTAATTTTGAATGAGGACGATCAGCTTAAAGATTTTTCATTTTTGAATTATTGTAGGTTCTTTTAAGTCGATTAGAGTTATTGTTCTTCGATAATAATCTTGTATATTTGATTATTTGTTTAGTAGAATAAGTTTTTTACCATCAATGAATCAAATATATAGTTTGTGACAGATTATTCTGTTTAGCAGCAATAATACCATTGCATTATTCACCCAGTTCCTACCATATATTATAAATGCACATAAATAGGAGGATCAAACAAACAAACAAACATACCCAGTATGTCTCACTGAGAGTAGGGTCTGTGAGGGGTAGGTGGTGGCCAGTCTTTCCTCTATCTAGGAAGACAGAGAGACAGCTTCCAAAGAGACATAAATAGGAGGATCAATGAATCTAAATATCTAATAATATACTCAATCCACATCAGATCATTTTTTAAAGGAATGCTATAACCTTTTAAAGGTCACTTGTTTGACGAAAGCTATGACTGACTTGATCTCATTAATAGCAAGGTTTTGACGGGTTTCATAATCAATAACAGGTCGTCAAGGGCAATTTTTTTTACTCTAGTCAATGATTTGGTTGACCAAGGACTTTATACTGTTTGCAAGCCTTCTGTCCTACCATCAAGATTGTTCAAGGAGCAAGAAAGCAGATAAGAAGATATGTTTCTACTTTCAAAGTTCCTTTTGGGTCAGACCATTATAACCCTTAATTAAGTAACATCAAACATTAATTCCACTAAAAGAAACCATCTTTTCCTTTTTGCTGGAACTAAATATATTCCAAAACAAGAAGAATTAGCAAAGAATCTTACACAGAAAAAAGCAGAAGCATGTTTCATGTTGCTTGCTACAGTATCCTGCTTTGCATTCAATTTTCATCCCTGGGAATCATAGGAAGTTATATGCTGTGTAAACGGGTCAACAAGCTCGGCTAGTTTAACTTCATGTAGCTTGTTTCGAGCAATATTTCTAGAGAGCTCGGCTCAACTTATTTAAATTTATTATTTATCTGATTATTATAATTATATATTATTTTATATTTATACATTAAATAAATTAGTATATTTGTATAAATAATAGGATCGTTTAGACACGTAAGCCTAGTCAAGCTCGATATATAAAGCTTAGGCTTTTTCATTAAATGAGCTTCAATTCAAGCTCTAGCTTCTTTAAGCTTGGTTCGATTCGAGCTTATAACAAGTCAATCCCAAGTAACTTACAGGCTTCTCACTCATCTACCACCCTAGTTATTATTTGATAGAGTACATTAGTTAGAGTTATTGTTGTTATCTTTATGATAAGAAGATATGATTAGATTAGGTCTCCTTTGTAATTATCTAATTTGTATTCTTATATATAGTTAATTAATAATATATTACATTGACAAGGTTCATTATTCTATATATGTACAATGCGTCCTTGTGGACGACCGGAAGAGGGTGGGTGACCAGCCAAGATCTGGTGGGAAAAACGCCGAAGAGAGAAAAAAGCTTAATCAATCAACTATTTATAAGAGTACATCAGTACAATGAGATTAATTATAAAAGAAACATAATTTAATCACTTATGATAATTACAATAAATCTTATGTGGAATAAATCCTAACACATGTATGATCTAATCCTGACCGGTATATTATATCTAATTAGTTATATCTTAGCAAAGAATATATATATATATTTAATTGGATTTTTTTTAAATCAGCTTCATCTTTCCGGTAACTTTTGTCAGTTATCTAGACTTTGTAGTTATGTACTTATGTGAATAAGTTAGAAGATTTTTTAGGAGGATATAACACTGCGCAGTGAAAAATACATGTATTTCAAAAGAGCACACATGCATATGCACATGGTACAACTGCCAAAGTTGCTGCATGACACACGATTTCATATTTTCATAGCTTCTGTTTGTAGATTCTTAAAGACCACATCATAAAAGTGTAAAGATGTTGGGTGTCTGGTAAGAAATAGAGTAGAGGCGACAAAAGAGATGATTCTTCGATTTAACATTAGGTTTTCTTGACTCCAAACGAAGCAAGGAAGATGATTCAGTTTAATTTACCACTTTATTCTGTTTTTAATATGTATTTAAAGGCTACCAGGTTATCCTGAGGAAGATCACAACAACACAACCTATTCTTAAACCAAAATGGACCAATCACTCTCCGGTTACACCAACAAAAACTTACCATCATCTAACCCTGACACGCGGCTCTTAACCGCCACCAATCCCATAACAGCCAGCAACCCGTTAACAACCAGCAATCCCTTTACAGGGGCGGTTAACTCACCAATGAACCAAATGCAGCAACAACCACACCAGCAACACCATCAGCAGCCACTTATGGGTCCTATGGCTAACCCAGTGACACAGCAGCTACTGGGTATGTCACCTAACCCAATGCACAAGCAGCACCTAACGGGTCCTAAAAACAACTCGATGCTAAATTCAATGATTAATCCAATGCATACCCCGAGGCAACACGAGATGGTGGGTCCCATGCATAATCCAATGATGCAGCAGCTGAATAGAGGTGAAAGAAACTCAATATTCAGTGCTTCTGATGATAATGTTATCATGAAGCAAGTGATTGATACTCATCTTCCTGATGGCACTGATGTTGATGTCAAACCCCTTATCCACATTGTGGAGGATATCCTTCGACATGCCACCATTAATGCCGCCACGGATGCTGATTCTACTTCAATGGTAGTATTATTAATTTTTATGTATTGTGAATTAAAAACACCTCTACTGTTGTGCATTGATATTTGGTATTTGAATTCTTGGTAGGTTGCACATACAGATGTGGGAAAACTGGAGGGCAAACACCACCAAACCAATGCACACCATACCAATGCAGTTATGATCCTTAATTCACTGTCACACATAATTGACAAGCTTGCTTGCGAGGTTTGATTTAAAAAACCACACACCAGTATTAATATTCTCATCTTTCTTAGAGTTCAACGTGTGATCAAAACATCGTTTTTTATTACTGTTTTATAGATGTCATATAAGTGCTTAAGTGGTGGGGATGGACACACAACCGCACTTTCACTATTTCACACAGTGGGAAATTTCCACTGGGACGCGAAGCTGGCATTGATCCTAGCAGCTTTTGCTCTAAACTATGGTGAATTCTGGCTTCTAGCTCAGATTTATTCATCAAATCAACTTGCAAAATCAATGGCTATTCTTAGACAAGTACCAATGATTATGGAGCATTCGGCCCCACTGAAACCTAGATTTGATGCACTCAACAAACTCATTCACGCAGTCCTTGAGTTAACTCGCTGTATTATGGAATTTAAGGAGCTGCCATCTTCCTATGTTAGTACTGATGTACCAGCCATGGCTAGAGCATTAAATACAGTTCCTACTGCTGTTTACTGGAATGTTAGAGGGATTATTGCTTGTGCTGCACAGATCACTAGCCTCACTAGCATGGGACATGAGTAAATAAAACTTTAATAATGTGTTATGAAAATCTATATTAACTAGAAAAGATGACATTTAACATGGTTTTAATGACTTCAGGTATGGGATATCATCCAGTGAGATGCAGTCATGGGAGCTATCCACCTTAATCCTAAAGATCAATCACTTACTTGAGTTTCTCAGGAAACAGTTGGAGGAATGCCACCGTGTTATAGGTATTTAAACAACACCTTATATAAAAACAAACAATGAACCTTCAAAGGGGTGACACATTGGTAAGCGCACTTGAGTTCCACAAGAGGTCAAGTTTGAATCCAACATTCACTGGTATTCCACCTTTGACCCCCTTAAAGGCACATGCCTAGTACAAGTAGTGCCTTCCGTAATCCCATTGAGATCCCATGAATTTTCCGGTAACGGATCTTCATGTTAGATAAAAACAACAGAAATTACTATGTTCTTGTCTGGTTAATGCAGGAGACAGGAAGGAGATGGATTTCAGACACTCATTTAACCAGCTATTCGAGACAATCCATATCGACAACATGAAAATCCTCAAAATCTTGCTCAATTCAAGGGATGACCCACTGCCACTTTTCGACGGGGCTACTAAAAAGAGGGTAAAGCAATAATTCATATTTACATATATCTTATTTAATGCTTTTTTTTTAATTTCTTGTTGAAATGAATTCAACAGGTCGCCTTAGAAGTCCTGAGGAAAAGGAATGTGTTGCTGCTAATATCAGGGCTAGACATGTCCCGTGATGAGCTGTCAATTCTTGAGCAGATATATAGCGAGTCGCGTGTTCAAGGGTCCAGGATGGATGCTTTGTATGAGGTGGTGTGGGTCCCTATCGTGGACCCCTCTATTGAGTACACTAATGCCATGGACATGCAGTTTGAGGAGATGAGGAATAGTATGCCATGGTACTCGGTGTACCACCCTTCAAAAATTGATAGGGCGGTCAAGAGGTCCATTGGTGACAGGTGGCACTTTAGGAGCAAGCCTATCCTTGTTGTGTTGGACCCACAAGGAAGGGAGTTGAGCCCTAATGCAATGCACATGATGTGGATTTGGGGAAGCACTGCCTTCCCTTTCACCACTGCCAGAGAGGAAGCTTTGTGGAGGGATGAAACATGGAGGCTAGAGTTGCTAGTCAGTGGCATGGACCCAACCATACTCAACTGGGTCAGTTCACCACTTACCTTCTTATATAAAATAATTGATTTATGCAGCTCAATATTTTCCACTTGTTAAGTAAATTTACTTATTGTTTTAGGTAAGAGAAGAAAAATACATCTTCTTGTATGGTGGGGACGACATTGAGTGGATTCGCAAATTCACGAGCACTGCACGAGCCATGGCAAATGCTGCTCGCATCCCATTAGAGATGGCTTATGTTGGAAAAAGCAAGAAAAGGGAAAATGTCCGAAGGGTGATTGCCACCATTAATGTGGAAAAGCTGAGTTACTGCTGGCAAGACACCACCCTGATCTGGTTCTTCTGGACCCGAATAGAGAGCATGTTGTTCTCCAAAATTCAACTTAAAAAGGCTGATGATCAAGACCCCATAATGCTGCAGATCAAGAAACTACTCAGTTATGACAAAGACGGATCATGGGCTTTGCTTTGTAAGGGATCACAAGTTCTGACCAATGGACATGGGTCCACCATGTTGCAAACCCCTGCCGACTTTGACATATGGAAAGAACACATCCCTTCAAGGGGTTTTGATTTGTCATTCAAAGATTACCATGATAAGCTTCATGTTGCAGCAAACAACTGCTGCCGCTTTGAGTTTCCCATCGCAGCAGGTAGAATCCCTGAAGGCATGCGCTGCCCTGAGTGCCATCGGGTGATGGAGAAATATATTGCTTTTCTCTGTTGCCATGACCAAACTGGCCTTCTTGAACCCTATTGATCGAGCAATATCAACACGAATCTGGCAAGCCTCTGATGTCGGTTACTATTACTAAGTGAATAAACAGCAGCTGATGTTGTTGATGTGTTTCCATTATGCTACAATATGATTACAGTGTGTGAAGAGTGCCATAGTTTTTATCTGAGTGTAACCTAGTGGTTCTAGACTTCTGTATAAGCTAGACCCCCTTTTGATGTAATAAAATACTTTATGAATCTTAATAAAAGCTTATTTCCATTAACCGGCTGGGATATAACTATAAATCTACCTTGCTAGGGTATCTTACATGTAAGCAGGAAAGTATGCAAGAGAAAAACAGCTAGAATATCACATTTATAATCTCCATTTAGACATCTACAACGATGATCAACTAAACTATTGACGTTGATTCGTTGACATCAAACAAAAACAGCATCCATCCGTAACAAATGTCACTAAAGTGATTAAACATAACGAACTCAACAATGTAGATCGAGATCATCGTCACAGATGATTAATTTAACTCCAGAAACAAACATTAACAAAACACGTATACCTAAATTGCAAGTTTGTAGCATTTCATTTGGAATTCATGAATCTGATCAAATAGTAATCGAATTTGGAGATCACAATTTCGGAAAACAGAGGTAGAGAGAAGATACTCACCTAGAGACAAAGGTACCGACGGCGATTCTCGATTGATGGTGTTGTGGCGTACTGGTGTTTCTCCGGCGATCTTCAACGTGAACAAAAGCGTAAATTGAAACGGCATGACGAGGGAATGAACATCAAAGGATTTTAACTTCCAAAAGTTCACAATAGCCCCAAAACTTCATCTTTGTTCAAATCACTCCTTACATGACACGAATATCGAACCTAGACACGAACCCAAACACGATAAAACTTATAGCGATGTCAGACAAATAAACTCATAAATTACATGAATTTTCACGGTTGATATAAATTTATAGTATACAAAATTCATGTATATATAGATAATCATGTTTAGACTATAAAATCTTACGTTTAATTCTCATTTAACATTCAAATATTAACATATTATATCCAACGCCTTAAGTTATGACATAAGAACATATTTTAATAACTTGTTTCATAAAAATAAATAGGTTAACTCATCAATCACTACATCAACCTAAAATTACTTGTTTATCTAAACATGTTTGTAGGTAGAGATAGTAACTATATTTTTTTCCCAAATCGGCTCTAGTTCTATTTGGATCCGTAGAAGTCAGATTCAATCTTTGGTGGAAATGAACAAACGCTTCCCATTAGAAACTAGTTTTTGGCTATGAAAGTAATCAGTTTGTTCCGGCTTTTTGATAGGTTGTAACTAGTTTGGTTTGAGTTATGCTAATTTCAAATCTTTTTAAACGAACCATGTTACAACCTAATTATAAGCTAGTGATTCGAGTTCAACCCTAGTCGCTATTACCAAACTGTTTTCAAATAAATCATGATTTGCGCCAGTTTATCCATTACGATTCAAAACAGCTTTTTTTACGCCTATATTCGCGGGGTTGACCCAAACTTAACTCACTCGTTTAAGTAACTAATGTCATTAATTTCTGATTAATGTTGAATATAGTGTGACTTTTAACCAATGTTTTCAGAACCGGATCGGACGTCGAACCGGACGCCTTACTGGTCGGACCGGTCGGACCGGTCGGACCGGTCGGACCGGTCGGACCGGATGGACCGGATTTAACTATATTTTAATTATATTTGTATATGTAATTAAATATAAGTAATTTATATATGATT
>BJCO01363915.1:0-14875 GCA_018326465.1 Flaveria floridana
TCACACTAATCTAAAATAAATAAATATATCAATAAATATTTTTTTTCTTTTTAGTTTTTTTTAAATTGAATCTTATTTAGCTATAAAAATATGTATAGTTTAAAACAATATGATCACACAATTAAGTTGATAATATAAAAAATTAAATTTAAAACAAAATGAATTATTACTATTAATTGAGTTTCTTAAAATAAAAAACTTGACTAAAATAATATATTAGTTTAGACGGGAAATTTTTTTTGAGAAGTAACATGATATGAAAAAGCTTATTTTCCCTGCAAACTTGAAACAGAATCCCAAGACTTCGTACCTAACGTTCGACATTTTGTTTATGTTCATACATTCTCGTCGTCATGCTGTGTTGATAGATTTTAATAATTAGATACATCGGTAGCTTGTGATGTTCGCATTTTTCTTAAATAGAAAGAGACCCACGAGAAGAGCAGAAATATCACTTTGGTATCAACTTACCTGATCAAAATAGGGACGTGCTTACTACCGGTTCTCTTCCACCAATACCTATTATTTTCGGCAAAATAGCGCAACACCGATGAACCTTTTGTGCTACTACCATCACATTATTTTTTAAATTCAATTGCACAACTTGTGGATGTTCTTGGCTTAACAAAAGGTACATATGTTTGGCCAGTATAACCCATAATATTGTTATTGCATCCTAAAATGTAACAAATAAGTAGTTAAATACAAAGAAAGATGTTATGTGATGCCCGGTAACTCTTGTATTACTTAACAATGTATCATATAAAATCAACGCAAAAGGTCGTTCACGAACAAAAAAGTTTACCCAACCCTATAAACCATATAGAAGACGCACATTTCAGCATTTCAAACTCAAATTTTTTGACACTTCCAGTGAAATTTGATACACAGCAATATATTCACTTACGATAACACTTCCTGAACAGATGACACGACATTTCCATATCCATATACTAGGTTAAAGAATTCAATATGTTCTATGGTTCAATTTGGTTCACGATCCAAATTTCAATGGTTAACGAGTTAAAGCTTCATGTACGACACAACTCAGTAATAATATATATAATACTCTGAAGCGGACTGAATATCTACAAACTTGTTTATTTTTAATACTTATAAGATTAGGTCATTAACAGGCTCCAAATCTAAGTAGAGCTTACATGTAGTAATTAGGTCTCAGGTTCATGAAATACAAAAACCATACACTGACACATAATACCCAAGTGCATAAGCAGATTTCTCCATGCATTCATATCAGTTTCTAATCAACATCATCTTCAACAGGAACCCCATCATCATCAACGGTGTTGACACGTTCACATTCATCAATCCATTCACTATATCTACATGTTTTAACATTCCACCATGAGTGAGTGAGAGACACAGTGTGTGTGTGAGAGAAAGAAAGTGAGAAAGAGGTGAATAGCGTTGAACTTACATGTCTATTGGCTCGGTCAAAGCTGCAAGTCAATATAAGAAAGAAAAACAAGTTACTAGCCAGTTTTGAATGAAAGAAACATGTACTACTTCTAATTTTAACAAGTTAGAAACTGATGAAAGTGAATATTCATCATTTCCCTTCATTCTTCATGTACCAAATGAAAGGCTATTTAAAGTTAAATAATAATATGTACCAAAAACAGAACAGAAGTAACACCTGTAACAGTAGTGCTGAAGTTCTCCTGGCAAATTCTGCAAGATGCCTCACCGATCAAATTCTTCATATCACTGAAAACAAAGAGTACAATGCCTCAACTCATGTTATTAAATAAATGGTTCATATCCACAGAAAGATGTAGTCTGTTTTGATGTTTAACAGCCAATATTTGATTCACGAAATAAATGAAACGACGTGTTAAACACCCATATTGCACTTATTGGTGTTTTCATTTGTGGTTTCGAAACTATTTATCTGATTATAGTTGCAATAGCCAGCATTTATGTTTGGATACACACTCTGCTCCAGTCATCTGATTCTTTAGTGGTCAAATAATCAGTTTCCAGTTATCAAGGGTAAAACAAGACTAGCTCATTAACCATCGTTTAACCTAATTTGGTAGACATACACTCTCATCTCATAGAAAGAATCTCCATTTAACAAGAATGTCGTTTCTGGTCATTTTATTTATTAGTTTTTTTTTATATTTTAGATAACTAGAATTGATAACTTGATTATTACAAACTTAGCAAACGTCATTTTCTAAGACTTCTAATAGCTATGCTATGAGTGGTATTCTACTGTACTGAGTATGTGCGTTATTTTCTAAAACTCGTTTTATGCAGCTGATATCTGATTTTGATATTCAAAACACACATCCAAACACCACATTAGTCTTGACTAATCATTACATATCACCTGACCAATATGCTAAAGCCCAAAACGAAGCAAATAACCAACAAAAGCTTACATGCGGCATTCGACACTGGTTCCATGGTTGCAAAATGGGCAACTGAATACAGTGTCGAGCTTATCCATCCGCTTCTTAGGAGGAGGCTTTGCTCTCGACTTCCTCTTTCCCATAGTTCAAATAACTTCCCTGAAACCAAAACCATCACCACTAATTAAAAAACAACAGTTATTCGATAGAACCTGAGGTTAAGAAATATATATTTGGCTCTTAAATTGAGATACACTTTATACCAGTAACACCATTGCATATTCCACTAAATTAAAATAAGCCCACCAACCCAAAAATCTATCTACATATATGTATGATTCTAGGTATATATCATGCCCTAATGCTTACCTATTACCATCGCCATATTTCTTTGATTTAGTACACAAATACAATCAACAAGTTGAAATTAAAATTGTAACCAGTCGTTACAAAAAATCTCCCAAGATGATTCATTTATCGTATTCCGAGTTATCAAACCTGAACTTAGACGAAAATTCGAATATGGAAAACTAGATTATTATTATTATTATTATTATTATTATTATTATTATTATTATTATTATTCTATACATACGTCAGGATCAAAAGCTAGAATCATCTAACGATAAAGCAGCAACATTTGCAGCAAAATTTCATTAGAACGAAATTTGAAGAATCGAACTTACTAGAACAGATTAAGGAAACCGATCGAACGTATCTCACAATCTGCAAAATGAAAACGATAACAATTATCAAATTGAGAATATCAAGACAATTGCATATGAGGAATCGAATTAATCAAACAAAATCGAAGGAAACTTGAACCTGATTGAATTGGATGATTTTGCCCTAGAAACGCGAAAGTGATGATATTGAAGAAAACGGATGGAATTTATATATAGGAATTATTATTATCATATGTCGGTTAGCGCATATGATATTGAATTACTAATTGGTACTTGTACTATCGTAAACATTTGTGTATAGTCCCTCGACAAAATACTTTACATTTGTCTGTCATTTGAATTGTGGTATTCGTGTTTTATATGGCTTTTGAGTACACTGAAAGATAATGTTGGTTTAGTATTTCAGTTTTTTAATCTGTATCTTTTTATTGAGGGTGCATAAAAATTTATTTATAGAACTTTCTAAAATTTTCAATTTGAATAATTTAAAACAAATTTGATTATACATATAATCCAGAAATTTGATTATACATATAATCCAATCTAAATCGTTTTAATTCATTTTTATAGACATTGAATCATTATATAAAAGATTCAATGTCTATAAAACGTTTTAAGTCTTTGATAAATTGTATAGAAGTGATTACTTGTTGTTTTTAACGTACTTTATTTTTTATTTTATTGTGTATTGAGTGTTTGCAAAATGATACTTTTACCTTGACATGCCCGGTTGATCTATCACCGGACCATGCACCAACCATATGCATCTATCATTTCTTAAACGGGGAATGTTAATATACTCTTAACCATATACACAACTAAAATATGTCAATCCACATTAGTTATGACTTAGAGTCCTTTATCTTAAGTAGAGTTAAATTGCTCTAACTCTAATGGTATTTCCAGTAGACCCAATTCTCCACCCCTAACGACATAAGTGTTTTTAAACTTAAGACTAAGAAAGATTAGGTTA
The DNA here is from genome assembly GCA_018326465.1 of Flaveria floridana. Lineage (NCBI taxonomy): Eukaryota > Viridiplantae > Streptophyta > Magnoliopsida > Asterales > Asteraceae > Flaveria > Flaveria floridana. Next base: position 4,038 of record BJCO01363915.1, read on the forward strand.
ATTACATATAATCATATGTAGTGGAATCTAGTTCACATGTTACAATTTTAAACAATTATCAAAACATAATAACTCAAAGAAACATAATTTGCAATGATCAGGGTTAGAACACACGTCTCGCGGGTAGATGCAGAGCACGAAGAACAACAAGCGGGTGCGTTACTTTGTTGTTTCTGTTGGAGTAAACATACGTGTCACCTAATACCATCATGAAAGCTAAAAAAATATAAAGTTCTGAAAAACTAGAAAGACTGTAGACACAAACTTCTAATTGCTATATATAATGTACTTATTCTCAACATAACATGTACTTCCATTTTGTAATTACACTCGACATATCACCTCAACCAAAACAACAGTATACACATTGAAGTATCCAACGATGTTACGACTCTAATTTCATTCAACAACTTTCTTACATTTCAAACACAAGAGGGACCATTCTTAACCATTTTCTAAACCAGTATCCCCTTTCATCAACAATGAGAAACCTCAGGGGCACCTGATAAACCTCACTAACCTCCACCACAAAGGTTTTCCCAAAACCCTTGCTAACATGCGCCGTTACAGTACTAAAATGAACCGACCTTCGTAACCTCATCAATGGCTTCCTTCATCCACCCATCTCCTCTTCATCTCCACTTTTTCCCCACAAAATTCAACAATTTCACACACAAAACCCTCGTTTTTCTCCCCATAACACCTTCAAATCATCCTAGAATCCCCCTGACCGTACGATCTGCCGCCACACCGCCGCGGCCGCCGTTGCCGGAGACACAACAATACATCCTCGATATCCTCGACGGAGATGACGTTGAGGCTGTACCGTGTGTGAGAACCTACGAGAATGACTTAGGTCGGCTGTCTGTTGTCGGAGATGTTGAGCTGGAGCAGGCGCTCACGGCGGCCGCCGCTGACGGCGGCGAAGCGGCGGATGAACACATTGCTCATGGTTTGGACGTTATGGTGGCGGAGACGGTGTTTCCAGGTCATGCTGATGAACACAGCACCATTTCCACTAGATTGGTTAGTTAGTTAGTTAGTTAGTCATCATCAGTGTGCAAATTTGTTGTTCATTGCTTTAATTTATTGGATTGTTGTGAATTTGTTTAAAATTGTTGAATCATGTGTGTTTGATTATGTGAAATCTCTGTTTGATTTGCATTTTGGAGGTGTTAGAATTGTGTTATTGGTAAATGAACATGATTTCAAACCCTAATTTGAGTATATTGAACATTATTTATTGAGTTTTGAGATCTAAAAGTCCAAATGTATAACTTGTTGTTAAATCCGAGTATTAAGATCAATTCATGAGTTGGTAAAGCTGAAACAAGTTCGTACGTATATATCTTGTTATCATCACCTTCATACATGAGTAGTATTTTTATGATTTAATGAGATGGGATCTAAATTGCTGTTGCTGTGATCTAATTTGACAGTTTTTGCCATCTAGAAAAGTCAAAGAGAGGGCAAAAAGGATCAAGAGCTATTTAACTGAAGAGGTTCTTTTGAGCACATCGCCTACAAATATACTCGCTATGACATTCCGCCAAGTGACTTTAAGGAAACTTTGGAATTTTGAGCTTCTTTTGTTTAGGCCGGGAACAACAAGAGATATGACGGATCTTGTGAACATAAGAGAGGTTAGATGCAATCTTCTTTCTTTCAGATAATCAGTTTCATACTAATCACGATTTGCGACAAAGCTGATTACTATAGGGTAAAATGGAATTATCTAATTACCGTTTTGAATTTTGATAATCTAATTTGAGATATCTTTACTCCCATCTCACAAGAGTTACTTTTTTCTATCTTCTTTACTAATTCCTTCAATAATAATAAACTGGAAATGCTCAAACAGCTGTTTATATTATTATTACAACCTCAGACAACAAAAGCCATCCAACCATGATTTCTTACGACCTGTTATATTATAGTTGGTTATCTGATTTAGATTATTGGAAGTTACATAAATACTTTCCCATTTGCAGGTTCCCGCTTCTTTCACCTTGAGTTCCTCAGACGAAATAGTTATATCCATGCTTGCAGAAGTGATTTCTGTTTCTGCTCTTGAAAGCACCAAAAAAGACTTTCTTGATAATTCATTAGGCATGTCATCATATAATATTTTCCGTTGGTTTCAAAGATCTGAAAAAGTTACATCAAAAGACTCTTCTGTCATCTTATACAAAGTACTTGAAGATGAAGTGGTTGAAAATGCTAAAAGTCTTCTTGAAAAGTTTAATTCCATGAAGGGAAGTTATAAGCCTCAGAAAACCTCCTTGAAGTCTAACTGGTGGCCGTCGTCAGCAATTTCTAAATTAGAAAAAATTGGTGGTCATGAATTTGGTGCATGGGTGGCTGAATATGTTCCAGCTTATAAATTGCAAATTGATAGTGAGAAATTAAGATATTTGAAGTTTGAAGGGTGGAAAGAATCTGCTAAAAATAGGTGGGAAGTTCTTCTTACCCACTCCCAAATGGTATTCCAGTTCCTTCGTTAATGATTAATCAAATCTTGTATGAAACAGTCGTACCATATGATTACTCTTTTTTCATACGGGTACAATTATTTATTGCAAAACAGAAAACTCTTTATGTTTTTCTGGTGAAAACTTGTGTGTTATCTATGTTTTCAGGCATCCTTGGCTAACATTTTAGACATGTATTATGAGGATTTATTCACACTCCCAAATAAAAAGTTGCCACACAATGCAGCTGCCAAGACTACTAACATGCACATAAAAAAGGTACCTTTATTGTTGTCTCAACTTGCAGTTTTTATATTTCTAATTTGATCTATAAAAATTCAGTTCATTTTGCATTGAATCTGATAGTAAAAAACATTTTGTGACAAAAGAACCTTTGAAACTATTTTATTTATATGGAGATGATGTGCTCTAGTAGCATGGACTCTTATCTGTTTTAATGAATATGGTACAACTGTAACTTTTGAGGTTGGAGGTGGTAATTTCTATTCATTTACTTATGAATGGTTTGAGTTGGATCATATTTGGTCTCCCAAGGGTCAAATTAAAATATTCAGTTGTAATTTTTAGAGGAAACAAATCAAATAGGTAAGACGGGCCAGATGGTTCAATAGTTTATTCTTAAACTCAAATACTGCAATCATATGTAATGCACTAATCATGAACTTGTAAATAAATTGATCAAAAAGTGTTTGTGGGTCAAGCCAACACATGCTAATAGCAACATGGACATGTTTTGACCAATTACTGGACTTGCCCAAGTGACCCAGACCCAATCATTCTGCCAGATGTATGTGAGGTAATACTAAATTTAATTATTAACTTCCTTATTCTTTTTTTTTTTGTTAACTTTGTCAATGATTAGTGACTGTGGTAAGATGGAAAAATATCACACAAAAACTGTAGTTGCACAAAATGAAAAACCAAGCACATAGTTATTGTAGGGTTCTAAAATCTACATAGTTCTCCACAGGCATTATTGTAACCGTTTTCTTACAAGTTTTAGGTGCATGGTCCATATCAATAAAAGGTTCTCTGTAATTTAATATATAATGTCTAAGGTACTCTAAAGATGCTATCTATGCATTTATTTTTTTTCTCTCTGTTCTTTTTGAACTTGTCTAATCATATATTGATGAATATTTTTATTTTCTCACTTGAAATTACACATGATATTTTAAGGTGATGTTGTTTGTAACATATTTCTTGCAGAAAAGTAATTATTTGCTAAAAATGCTTTCTACTATCATCATAAGCGGATGCTTCATTGTTACCATCGGTGCAATGGGTCGCTTTTATATTCCCCGTTTCCAAAGCAAGCAAAAGCATATCGGAATGAATCAACAGTCTCAAACATCACATACTAAATCTATCCGTCTTTGGTCCATGGATTCAGCAATGGTATCATACCTACATACATACACACACGCACACGTATGAACATGCATAAATACATAGCTAATTGTGTATTTTTTGTTAATAGTTGGAAGATGTTTGTACTTCAATTGTCAAAAAAGTTCAATCAGTTTATGGGTGGAGTGGAGAAATAAGAAAAGAAAGTGGTGGTGGTGTGTCCACAGGTCAACTCCCTGACTACATGAGAAGATTAGTTCATATTGATAATGATAGCCCACTCGCCTCCACTCCAACCGATGAAGCTGATCAAGAGTTATTAGCAGCGTCTGGCCATAAAATTGCTAGTTATCAGGTTTTCTTTCTTTGCCCATGTTATGCTTTATATCATTTGTTATTTACAATAAATTTATTCATCTGTATTCAACTTTCAGATCGTATTATCATCTGAGGGGAGAATAGTAGGATTCCAACCCACAAGTCTTCTTGCTGTTAATAATTGGGCATCAAACCCCTTGACCGAAGAGTTATATGGCAGGAAAAAGCTCTCGCCTGGTAAGCAAAATGGGGGGTTGGGTGGGTTGTGTAACAAGGTGAAACAGTTTCGGGTCAAATTTAGTGTGGGCCAAACAGGTTATAGGTCGTTTGGCCAAAAATATTTCTTGCAATATTTGGGTCGAAATTTCAACATTATTAATATGTTAAACATGATAAAAAAAGCTTTATTAACCTCTATAATAAACAGGTTTAAGGTGTTTTATGCATTTGATTGTTTTGATACACTTGGGTGCTTTTTTACCCGTCTGATTGATATCTATCTTTAGCCAACTCTTTTAGGTTGGCCCATTTAATCTTGTAACCCAAATTAACTTGATGTAGAAGTCATAAAGTAATCTATTTTGTTCAGAACATGAATCATTATCTTTCTTTTCAACAGGATTATTTGAACCATCGTTGAAAATCAAACCGCCAACAGAAGTGGTACTGTTAGAGCTGGTGATGTCGGAAATAAGCGGCTCACAGTTTGTGTTGGTGAGACCAGTTAATGTGCCTGAGGAGGTTTAGGTGAAAAGTTAACATAGTATGGCGGCCAACATGATTACATACACAACATGATTACATTGTTCTTTGATTTTAATTGTGAATTTACATGTAATTATTGAGATCAAAATGTTCATGTTTTTCATGGTTTAGCCTTCAATTTTGACGATTTCAATGGTGTTGGTCTCTCTTTGAGGGCATTTGTCAAAGGACTTTGAATGATTAGACCGTACGAACTGTTACCCCTGGTCATTTGTTTCTTGTACTGTTACTCGCTGGTTTACTCCTGGTCATTTGTATCTCGTACTGTTACTCGCGAGTCACTGAATACTGCCGGAGTCTCTTCATTTACACCGCACTTCCAATTGTTAGTGTTGCCAGTTCCTACGGTAGTCCTTTCTTCGGATTGGTGAGTTTGCTACCTATGTAACGGAGAGTAAGTTATTTTTAGTTTGATACGGAGGAGTTACAAAGACCATGCTACGGAGGAGTTATTAAGCTACGGGTGAACTTCAAGTTACATGTTCTACGGATGAATAAATGCTAAAAAACGATACGAGAGAGAAATCATTAGTAGCTTTCTTCCTTGTCATTTGTGAGCATTTGTTCATCTATAGCATTTGTACCTTAAATATTATCCGTAGCTTTGTATCTCCATAGCATTGTCTTTGTAACTCCTTCCTAACAAAACAATCAAACTTTTAGAAACCTTGATAAGATATTTCTTGTAACAACCTTGTCGATTTGATAATTATATATTATATTACCAGTGGTAAGTGTAACCGCTGATTGATTAAATCATAACCGTTAGATTAAACTAAGATTAAATCTTAGTCGTATAAACTCGAGGGTTAGAAGCAGTTAGGAGATTATGAAACACGATTCTTTTTCCTTCCTTTTCTCCGACATCAGCCATCTACAACCTCCATTGCTTTAATATAAATAGAAACATCGTACGTCATACTCCGTTCATATCCCCTATCCTTTCTGCAAATTGGTGTTAGAGATGGGATGACCACCCTAGTATTTACCTTCCAAATCGACAATGATGAATCCTTACCGTCTTCCACCTCTCATGCTTCGCCAGAGGTTCCACCACTTCAACTCCAGTGTCTTCTGATCTTCAGATTTTCAAATACGGCATTAAATCTTCGTCCGAGGTAAGGCAGTCTATTTGTTCGAAATTATCGAATAGAGTGTTATTCTTCTACTCATATCGTTGTCTTCTGGTCTTCTACTGATATTGATGGACTCCCAACTGTTTTCCCAATTTCATGAGTTGGTGCGTCCTTGCTTTACAGATTCATCAAGTCAAGACTGAAATCTGTAAGACACATGCCAAATTTGATCCTCAATCATGTTCTTCAAAACCTAAAAGGTAACAAAAGCTCTATTTTTTTATTATCTTCAGTTGCAGATAGCAACAAATTTAATAGATCAATCTAAGGGGTATATTTTGTGTAGTATGACAGTGAAGAAGCTGCAAAAAAAGCCATTGAAGAATTTTAATGGTATGCTTCTAAACAACAAACAAGTATATGTGGGACTAGTGAGATATTATATATTTCTAAATATTGATTCTCCTTTTAATGGTATGTTATCTTGATGGCAGGTACGTGTTGGCAGAGCTACTCTTGGGCGTATAGTTAATGGTATTCAAGATCCTATCGATCATAGAGGCGAAATCCATAAGTTTTTTTTGTTTCTTATTGAGTAGCAAACTTTAATCTCTTCTTCTAGATAAAGTATCTTATCTTTCTGTAACTCATTTCAATTTTCAACAAAAAAACACTATTTGCCTCTTCATAGAGAAGCCTCACCTTTTTTAGAATTAGGAACTGAATAACAGATCATTGACAATGGTATTAAGGTAATTCATAGATGGAGTAAAGTGCCATTAAAATATTGTAACACCATCATGAGTTGTAATATTTTTTTCTGATCTTCTAGGTGGTGGATTTTCTTGCACCGTATCAAAGAGGAGGAAATATTGGTCTATTTGGTGGTGCTGGTGTTAGGAAAATTGTTCTTACCATGGAGCTTATTAATAATGTTACCAAAGTCCCATGGTAAGTTGATTTCTTAGCACCTTAATCTGCTTGACATTTCTTATAAGACCATTATTTATTTTGTTATACTAGGTGATTTCTTTGTATTCGCCAGAACTAGAGAAGAACCCTGAGGGTAATGATTTTTTATATAGAGTGTTGTTATTTAAGCTAGGTGACATGCAGGCATGTGTATTATTAAAGACTTATTTTTTTGGTCATATATTGATCGTTATGGACTATACTCTCTGGATAGTTGTTCATTTTTCTATTCATGTTATAAAATGAAAGCAAGTTTGCTCTTGTGTTTCATGAAATAAATGTCACAAGGCGCTCGTGCTCGTGTGTGGCTAACTGGTTTGACCGTGGTTGAATACTTTAGAGATGTTGAAGGACAAGTTGTGGTTCTTTTTATTGATAACATTTTGCATTTTACTCAGATAACATTGTACTTAACAACATTCTAGTATTTATGAAAGTGACATCGATTAACTCTTGTATTTATATTTTGACTTTGACTTGTCTAGGTCGTATTCCACCTAGGGCATTGGTTATCAGCTAACTTTTGGTACAAATATTAGCTGCCTTCAAGAACGTATTACAAGTACTAAAATTGATAGATTTTTGTTGTTGACTCACATCATGTATTCTCACAGGGAGCCAAGTTTGAAAAAGTTGAATCGCAAATATCTTTGTCAAGGTCAACTGCTCAATTTCTGTACTTTAAGTATAATATTAAAATTACATGTTTGAAATTTTTGGGTCTTTGATATGTATTTACTGAATAACTAGCAGTAAAATACATAGCAACTTTGCTAAATCTGTTACAGTAATTCTGCAGCTTTTATGGTATATGGCTGTTATTGCCATTAATTTCATAACCTTAATTGCCTATCAACTTTGTTCTGGTGGTTTCTATTGAGTTTTCTCTTAAATAACAAACGAGAAACTTGCCTTTCTTTTTTTGTTATATTCTAACAATTTCCATGAATTTGCATAAATGTTCTATAGCCTTTGCATTGATTTTTAATAAGCAATCTGCATTTATATTTTGTAGGTTTAATTTATCATTTGGATTATGGGTGTTAATTGATCTACTCATGCATGACAGAAAACTATGGTCTTTCAAACTCATAACTTTCTCAATCATGCTCTGACATTTGCATTTTTGTATCACTATGTGCTTTTCTTGTGGATTATTCTGTTTGAACATAAGTCATCTTCGTTCACCTTTTATGTTTTGGACGTTTCAATTAGTTAATGATTTGCTTTTAGTTTGGTATCTTGAATGAGGTTGGTTTGGTTTATTCCTATAATGCATTGCGTTTTTGTTTAACTAGAAACTGTCTTAACTACAAAATGCATCTCTGAGGTTGTCCCGCAGAGTACTTGGTATTGCAAATACTTTCAAAACAGGTTTCAAAAAGGAATTTTTGTTGTAGGAAATGAGAATGAGTGAGGTTCTGATAGGAATTGATCCTATTGAGCAATAAGTAAACGTTACATGCTTATTGTTGAAACTCCAGTTGGGGATTCTGGAGTTCTAGCCAAAAGAGGTGTTCGTTAATGTTATAAACTAAAAATGATTTAATTGATTTTATGCATTTTCAATATATATTGGACTACTTCACTTCACCCATTTCATTGCTTTTTATCTAATTTTAAAAGCTTAGTCATTTAAATCATTAAGTGCCATAGTATGACCTAAGTTGACCCGTTTAGATAAGTTAACATCTTCACTTTTAATTATGATTGAAAGTTAACTTTTGGATTAGATCACTTGATGTGTACACATGTTGGAACATGCGCGGAACATGGTGAGGAGCCTTCATCTATTGCAACTCTTTACAGGTTTGAAGTGGATTACCTGTCGTGTTCTGCTTTAAGTATAAAGTATGTATGCATGTATGTATGGGTCTGTAGCAAACTCTCTCATTTGCTTTCAAGAGTTAGAAATGGTTTAAGTGTAAGCTTATAACAACTCGCGTCACATGCACCTGTCAAGTTTGGGACATGTTATGGTTTTATGTTGGTTCGGGTTTATCAAACAAATATATCACTTCGCACTTGAAATGTTAGTATTGGTTTTTGATTAATTGTTTTTGGCCTTTTTTCAAGTGTTGTTAGAAGGTTCCTATCGCAAGGCATGCAACTTGCTTGAGTCCCGACTTGTGTAATAATTTCAGGTTTTGTTGAACTAGGCAGAACACACGATAAGAAAGTTGGTGATGAAACCACGCCGGTCATTGTTTTGTTGTTTTTAACTCAAGTCGGTCATTTTTTATTTAAAAGTCAAACGATTTGTACTTTAAATACTATCATCATTTAAAATGCGCATAAAGATAATGCCGTCATTGTTACATTCATAACCCGTCCACGGGACGGGTATAAAACTAGTTATGAGTAGGGAGTTAATAGTAAGACATCATCGTATAAAAATAAGAATGTGTTATGGTTTCTTTGCTTTTTTATTTTTATTTTATGTATAAAGACATAAAAATCACTTTATACTTATTTGCTTTGAGGTTGACCAATTTCTCCTAGGGTCACACTCATTTCTTGTTCCTTTAATGGGTTGTTATGTAAGACGTGAATAACGTCGAACTTTATCAACTTGGTAAATTAATTTTACGATATAATGTTTTCCTTTAATAATAGGTTGATCAAAAGACTCGTTCTTTCATAAAATATTCTTACATTAACTTGATCTTAGTAAGGATTACTAACTTGATTTGGGCTCCCATTAAAACGATAAACGATACGATACATGCTTAATGGCTTGTAGTTGAAAAACTACCGACTATAAAACATATAGGGAGCGTTTGATTGGAAGGAATGGAATAAAATGTAATGGAATTAAGAAACTAGTATAATTTTCAAGTAATATTATGTTTGAGTGGGTAATGAAATGTAAAACCCAAGGGAATGTTTCACCTCAAATTCCCTTGGTTGTGGGATTCCAAATTCCCTTAGTTGTGGGATTTCAAATTCCCTCTCTAGGTGGAAGGATTTTGAAATCCCACAACCAAGGGAATTTGAGGTGAAACATTCCCTTAGGTTTTATATTTCATTACTCACTCAAACATAATTTTACTTGAAAATTATACTAGTTTCTCAATTCCATTCCATTCCATTCCATTCCTTCCAATCAAACGCTCCCTATGGGGTAATATGTGTGTGAGGAGGAATGATGCATACATCCCATGTATCAAAACAAGACACCTAAAAGCTTTGTAAGGTATTTTTGTCTTGTACATTATCCATTTTAAGCCGATACACATCATTCATTTCTTCTGCCCGTTGCGCAGTTGTTTTCTAAGATGTGAATGATGCCCATTGCAATCCTCATGGATTTGATTATCAACATGATAAGTTAAAGATCAATGCTTTCATATAATAATCATTGTTTAAAAGGTTCATTATTTCATATAGGTTGCTTAACTATTTTGGAGGACTAACGTGAAGTAAAAACGGGAGCCTGGTTTAAATTCTGTTCTTTAACTCCCTTATACTTTCGAGTTTGATTTAACATGATCATATGTTGCTTTTTAACTAACCACATAAAACTAACTTAAAAGGAAGTATCATCGATCAGTTGAATTAAAGTTACATAAAGTTTCACACTTAGAACCAACTTCTCAGAAAGCAAAAAAACATATTCAAAAGGCTTTTTACTAAGGTGCTGTTTGTTTCTGAAGAGGTAAAACGTCTGCAGTCTGTAGACCACATCTGCAGACATCTGTAGGAGAAGAGGTGGACCAAACCTCTGCAGCCTGTATTAAGAAGACTGTTTGTTTTGTAACGTCTGCAGACTGCTGAAATAAACTGAAATTAATAAAAAGTTAAAATAAACAGAAATTTAAATAAACTGTCACAATAAACTGAAATTAAAATAAATTGTTAAAAG
>BJCO01363916.1:0-16454 GCA_018326465.1 Flaveria floridana
CAAGATACACCTGTCATATTACAAATATGTTTCAATGTATATGTAAAGGTGGATCACTAGATGTAAAGGTCAATTTTGTTTCCAGAAATGAATCCGCAACCTAACCTTGTAGCTATTCTAACGTTGTAAACGAAGGATTGATTATGAATTTTGTGACACTGCGATAGCCTCCAAATAAACTTTTAATAAAGCAAAGTACATATCTGACTTCTTATTGCTAGATTCTGTTCTTTAATTTTTATTACTTAACTTAGTACATAATTTATTAGTTAAATTGATTATTGAATCTTCTTATGCTCAATTAGTTTTCTTTTTAAAGTTCACAAATAAATTATTTGAAATGTGGAGTGAAGTAATTGCAGGATTCTGTGTCATGAGAGGATCATCTTTTAGTTTGTTAATTGGTTAGATTTTTTTTATTAATTATGTTATGAAACTTTCAATTTTGAATACGTGTTAATGGTTGATATAATTTACTCAACTTTGGTACTTGGTGTGAAGTAAATGTATACTTAAACTCTAAACAATAGCTTGAGATAATACTTGATTGCAATTCAAGCATCTCCCAAATTCCCTAAATGAGCATGCTTATATGATTCAAAAGCTAATGGCACTAATGCATGTTTAGTGCAAAGAATTTATTTAATAATTTTTCTTTCGATAGCATCATATTTTTTAAGTAACATTTAAACCGTCATGTTATAACAAGAAAGCAGTCTGCTAGAGTTGAATACTGAATTTGCACTGCTCATAGTTAATAAGTTTTTTCAGTTGCTTTTATATTGTCTAGTATAATTTTTTAAACAATTTCAAAATTCCAATACACTTAGACATGAGTTGATGACAAATATTTATAAACACCTATTTTGTCAAACACCTTTTTTTAAGAACTCACCTGTCTCGTCAAACATTCTTTAATATTTATAAACAAATACTTTTTTTTAAGAACTCACCACTATATATTTACATACATATAGGTTTACCTGTCACATATAAGCATGTGTACTTGGTTTAAAATTGAGATTAATATTAATATCAACCCACATGAAAGCGCCATTGTTCGAATTATCCAACAAGTCAAACACATAGAAGGTGCAGTTAAAAATCCCGCTGCAACGTGAGGGTAAGCACGCTAGTAGTTATTTATAAGGCAGAACGTTTTTTGTTTGGTGAGGTCTAAAGTCTATGCTGATATTAATTTGTATCTGCTCTTTTATATTGGCATCGTTAAAAAATTAATTTTGCATTAAACTAAATTTTTCAGTAGATATTTAATGTCATACTTCATGCTGTTAAGTATGAACAATATATAATTCAGCTTAATAAAAGTGATCGTTTTGTGGACAAGTTATTGAATGACATGAACATAATAAAAGAACTTTATTAATTTACATATTTTAGATGTATAGGCTGTATTATATATGTAGTTGACTTGTATTATATGTATTAAAATATTTTGAATATAATTCGACAACCAAAACATTTTCTCACGATCAACATTTTGGATTGGATCACAAGGATCAAGGCACATTATATGCATAAGCAACTGTGAGTTTGACCAAGTGAGTATAGGATATGAGTTAATTTTTGTTAATAATTAATAAAATAATAATCATGAGAAGCACAAAACTACAATACAACATATAAATCGAATACAAGTAACAACAAATTTTATATGAATTGAAATTAATTCAAACCTTAGTCTTTAGATATAACTTTCTTCACTTGAATATTGAAACCGCATTCTTCACTTGAATATTGAAACCGCAAAGATTCCTCATATTTTATCTTTGTTTGCACAATGAAATACAAAAATGTTGAGTGGTAATTGAGGATCTATTTTCAACAGATGTCCCATAAAACAGATTTCACACTTCTTCTTAGACGAACACATTTTGTCTCCCATGATACAACAATCAGAACAGTATGTTTGTACTGCCAAAGATGTACTCGCACCCGATGTAAACAGTGGAAACGAAGGTGTCTTGAACAATAGCGTATAGAGCGAAAATATTGGATATTCTTCAGTGTGTGTGTGTGTGTGTCTGTGGTTTCTCAAACACACGTCAGTTTTTCAAGACTTTAAGCAAGTCTTATAACTATTCCATCCAAGCATAGGTCGAGATTGAAAGGCAAGAAAGAGTGTTCAAGTTGTAGATGGTTTCCAGTTATGCTTGTTATAAGTCTTGTACTATGTTAGTACCCCGTGTATTACACGGAGTGAATAAATAAAATATTAAATAATTAATTATGAAACGATGCTTGAAGATAAATTATGATTATAATTAAGTATAAGTAGCTACTTTAAGTAAATAAACAATAATGTATTTTTATTAAACTTTTATTTTATAAAAATTATGGTTTTAAAATATTTTGTTTCAAGAAAAATGATTTTTTTATAAAAAAGTTCGTTGTATTATGTATTTTATAAAACTTATAATTTTTAAAAAGTGCGTTTTAAATAAAAAATAAGTTTTTAATTTATTAAATTATATATTTTTTAATTTAAAAATAGTATGAGTAATATTATCAGTATTTAATATTATTATTAATAATAGAAAAAAATGAGTAAGTTAGTATGATATATTTATTGATTATGAAATTATTTTAAACACTTATGAATAATATATGTTTTTTCCATCAACCGTGTAACACATGGGTAATAACCTAATTAATAATAAACACGTATAGTTACAGTATAATATTTTAGTATGTGATGTGATTAAAATTATATATACGTAATAGTTCAAGAAATAAACAATTATATGATTTTTTAACTCTCTTATATAAATATTTTCATTTTTAAACATCCGTTTTAAGATTTATTTATAAAAAATATTTTTTATAAATTTATTGTTTATTAAAAACTTTGGTTTATAATTATTATGGTTGTTTTAGTAAGACCGTTTTTTAAAAGAATCACCTTTTTATAATTTTTTAAAAATGATTTTTTAAAATATTTTGCTTCAAAATGTTTAGTGTTTTAGAAAATTTTATATTATGTAAAAATTTTATTGTTTTATTATTTCTTTTTTAATAAAAATATGTAATTTATAATTTACTTAATAAAATCTATTTTTAAAAATATAGCTTGATTTTAAAAACTTTAAACAAGAGAGAGAAAAATAGCAATTAATAAAATCATTTTTTAATAAGAGAGAGAAATTAGTTTGAATGTTTAAATTACTATAATACCCTTTTAAAGAGAAAATTATATGAAAATGTCTATAAGAAAGATATGTGACAAAAAAATGGGTTAAAAGAATAACAAGTGATAAAATATATCTTCTTTTATTTTATTATATACCATAAATTTATACCAAAAATAAGAAATGTAAAGAGCCGGTCATTTAATACATAAATCAACTCCATTTTATTTATGAATTAATTTTCATATTAATACATAGTTTAATTATATCTAATTGTGAATTAATATTATAGAATTTGAATAGTTTGTTCGCTTCTGCATAGCAGAATCACGTGCCAGTCATTTGTAACTTTACACGAACCACGGCCTCTAATGACATCATAGTAGATGATCCACAGTAACTTGTTATTTGTTTCTTATAACCATAAATCTTCGAGTATCGATATGTTATTCATCTTAACTTCGTTTTAGATGCGGTTTGATTCATTGTGATCCTTTCACAAACCTATTATAATAGTAACAAATACTGATATTTATTAGTATCCAAAAGTTAGTAAAAAACTCACTTTTTTAATATTTTTCCAACAATGGAATATTCCTTCGTTTCATTTAGAAGAATATCAACAACTTAACATCGTGTGAAAAAAAAATCTTCTAATATGAAACATAACACATTAAATTTTAAAACTAAAACAATATAAAAATATATCAACACAAAGATAATGAATATATGTTCCTGACCCATCATCAATTGTCATTATGACTCGTAATTGAATGACGTTGTAGAAACCTATAGCATGTGACAAAAGTTGTCAAAAGCTTAAAGAAACAGGACCATGGCTTCCAGAGCTAAAATATGGATGAACCCATTTCAACAATGGTGAATCAAAGGGTGGCACATGACGATTCAATGAAATGGTAGTTGAAAACATGTTTGTTGATAAATAATCTAAACCAGATAAATAAAAAGAGTGATCAAAGGGAGGGGTGAATAGGGAGGGTGAGGCATAGGAACAACTTGGGCTTAACCTTCTTATTCTCAAAAGGAACTAGAATAAAAACAAACCATTACAACCATACATGGGCAAATAAATACAAAAGAGTTGAAACGATGGAAATAGATATAGAAAATCTAATATGACACCTATATGAATGCTAAAAAGGTTAAGGTTACAAAAGTTATAAAAGATGAATTCCTATTCTTAATTCCTAAAAGTGATCCACCATCCATATAGTTAACTCAAATTTGATCGTATTGTGAGATCAAATTTGGCGGGAAACGGACGTCATTCACTTAAAATAAAAAGCCCTAGCGTCATAATATTCGAACAGTTTCCTTAAAATTGGCGTAGTGGTGCATTCGACTTCTGTTCGAACCCTAAATAATCTCTTGTTGAGATCACCAAATTAACAGAAAGCATGAAGAAATCCAAGCGAAATAACGCATCAACCCCCAAAAATGGTGTCGATATGATCAGTAACTTACCCGATCCCATTCTTCATTTGATCCTTTCAGGTCTTCCAACCACCGAAGAAGCAGTTCGAACAAGCATTTTATCGCCTCGATGGAGGTATTTGTGGACTTCAATTCCATCTCTAGACATAGATTGCACTCGACGACTAAAACCCTCAACAAATTTCAAAAAACACAAGTTCAAAGAGTTTGTGTATTGGGTTTTACTGAACAAAACCCTAGATCTCGAGAGTTTTCGTTTACACTGTGCAAATTACTACAATATGTCGACGGTATGGCGGTGGATTCACGCTGCCGTTATGCGAAAAGTGAAATCGCTTGACCTGTGGTTTAGCCTTAGGGCTGAGGATGATGTTATCGAGTTGCCTCATAGTCTGATAACATGCGATTCATTGGAGGTGTTACGGTTGTTTTTGTTTAAACATTCTCTAATTTTGCCTGCTGTCATTGGTTTTCCGGCACTTAGGGTTTTGGAGCTCAACTGTGTTGAGTTGTTGGATGATGATTTAGTGGAACGGTTTTTCAGAAGCTGTTTATTGCTTGAGGAGTTGAGTGTGATTGACTGCATATTGCACTCAATTGATGATCTTTGTATTTCATCCCCTAATCTCAAGACTCTGCGAATTGATAATCGGAAATTGGAGTATTATGATGACGATCATATGTATGATAATGAGGGTTTGTGTAATGGGCTTCATATTTCGTGCCCAAAACTGGTGTTTTTGGAGTATGCAGGTCATACGGCTTATGATTTTTCGTTTGAAAACCTACACTCTTTGAAGAAAGCTCTGATTTACCCTGAAGCTATGGCACAGAAAGAATTGTCTTTTGAATCACTTGGTGACACCATATGTGAGTTGATTGCTGGGGTTTCTCATGTGGAATCTTTGTCTCTCAGCCTTTTTTTTATTCAGGTAGATACATATTCTATTTATGCACATTGTTTTTGTTTATCTTTATGCAATAAACATGGTTGCATAAGAACTTGTTGAACTACATGCTCTTAAATTACTTGACAGGGTCTTTCTCTCCAACATTGCTTTTTGTAGTTTAGGCGTTTAGCAGAAAGTTTGTAGACATGAATAGTAGAATGTATGCAAATTAAGATTAGAACATTAGCTGTAGGGTGTAAAATGAATATTCTACTAGTATTCAGGTAGATACATATTCTAATTGCGAGTTGTATAACATACATATTATCTTCAGCAGCACCTACTTTTTGGTACCACATTTCGAATTACTTATTCTTGTTTTCTCATGTTTGACATGGATACAGTTTAATAGAAGTGTTTGATTATGAATGATTAAAATTCTTCTTGCTATTGATTAGACATGGTAATCTTGTGGACTAAAATTTTTAGCATCATTAAATGGTGAAGTATGTGATTTTTAGCTTGAAGTAATAGGGTAAACTTTGTAGTTTTTTCTAAGTGGGATGCAGTATTTGTTACATATATAATCTATTTTTTTTTTTTTGAAACTTGGTAGTGGATTAAGAAAAGATACTTGATGGAGGTTATTGAAAGTTATGTCCACAATACTTAATATGTGATATTTAATCAATTAAAATGTATGCTGAGTAGTTGATTTTGATGTTTGTTGGCCATAGCTACCCTTTGGGATTTATTCTGGTTTATGTTAGGCTTCAACTTATACATCATTGGTTTTCATTAAATCCATATCATCTGCATACCCACATGTCTATTTATTGCATTTATAAGCTTATAGCCTTACAACGAATAATAAGCGCAAATTTGCTTCGCTGTCATTATCATAGGCCATTAGTGCTGCACGTGATCCTAATGGAATTTTTCCGGCATCTTTTCCCAATCTGAAGACATTGGAGATATCCACAACAATTGACAACTACACTATGATTGTAGTTATCCGGGTCCTTAGATGTTCTCCCAATCTGGAGTCTCTCCATTTGATCATTCAAGAGGTACAAATTCTTTCTCATCCCAAATAATAATATCATTTTTGTATTATAAGCTTGAAGCAGAAAATCACACATTACTTGGAGTACTATGTATATCTGATTCTTGGCGTACACATATAATAGGATATTTAAGTGTGTGAAAGAAAGAGACTTGCACACTCAACAATGTATAAGACTTTATACAATAAATATGGGCAGGTTTTGGTGGGTGGGAATCAAAACTGGTAAAGTCTGGAAGGTTCAAGATTGTCTGGTTGAGTAGGTTTATCTATACTTTTTCTGGCTGTTTATAGAAGAATATACAATTAGTTAGGTTAAATACATTAAGGTATTATCAAATGATGACACAGTTTCTTGAATAAATGGTTTAGGAGGTTCTGTACACCTGAGTATGTTTTGGGCTACCTCTTCAAACTGTTACATGATTAGTTGTTTTTTGTTTAGCCTGTTATTATCTAATCATTAGCTACATTGATGGGTTTTTATGTAATTAGATTGAACTTGAAATTGTGTTTGCAACAGAAATTTTTAAGTGAAAAAAAAAGCTTGAACTCATGACTTTTAAGTTATATTTACAGACTTGACAACTTAAGTTAACATGGTTGGTTAATACATTTTTCAAAATTGCAAACGTTACTGTGAGTTTTCACATCTCAACTTATGCTTTTGTTTGATAATTTAGGAAATTTTTTGGCCGGAATTATGGGAATTAGATGAAATCTTGGCTCTTCATTTGAAAAAGGTTGAGTTTCTTGAGTTCAAAGGAGAAAAGCGGAAACTAGATATGGCACGTTTCTTACTTGAACACGGGAATGAATTGGAGGAAATGGTTTTCAGTTGGTGTGACAAAGTCGATGACCAAGAAAAGTCAATGGATGTTATGAAGGAAGTTTCAAATTTCCACAAGGCTTCTTCAACTGTCAAACTGATTACACTTTTGAAAGACTGATAGAACTAGATTTCTGAACCGTAAGTAATTTAAATTGTCGCTATGGGGTAACTAGATTTTCTGGCCTCATGTGCCTTTTGGATTTAGATTTTGCAATAGTCAACATAATCTTTCCTTGTATTGGCACTCTCTGACATATATTGTACAACTGAATAGTCAACTTGACCGTATGTTCCCGGGGCTCTGGTTTCAGGTCACCTGCTAACAGGTTTCTTTACATGTTGCAGTTTCAATCCAGACTCAGAAAAAGCTAGAATCAGTCCAACCCAACACTTGAGGAATACCCTGCTGGAAAATGCACCACCAAGTCTGTTAATCTTGCAAAAGCTTTCTTATGACCTGTTAACTTCATCACAGCCTCTACAATGGCAACAAAAACGTGATTAAACTTCGTTTTATGTTTAAGAAATCCTGCATTCCATTTTCTGTTTTTGTATTTGCATATTATCCATTAACAGTTATTAAGATATTGGTGTGAATGACAACAATTCACAGGTTTTCTTATTTTTGTCATATTTAAGTATTAAGGTGTATTCTATGTAAATTGATATTTTCAAATGATAAAAATATACTCAGTTAACCATAAGAATAATAATGATAAAATACTTAATTGCTATTTTGGGTTGTTTGAAAGACTTGTAAGCCCAACAAGAGATCATGACAACATCACACTCTATCATGTGAGGTGGTAGCTTAATGACTTGAGTTGGTAGCTAAAAGGGCAGAGTTAAAAGACACTTTGAAAACTATACTGGTTTAAAACTAGTTAAAAGTATTTATGGATACCAAAATAAGATATTAATGTTAATTCAATTTCAGTATTGTGGACCTATAAACACATTTTTCAAGAATTTAAAACACTAGTTTGTGTTTTTTTTACATGTATGCTTTTGTTTGATGATCTACATACTTTTTTGGCCTGGATACAAGGACTTGGATGAAGTAGAGATAAGAAAAATCCTGATCCGTCATTCGAAAAGTGTCATGTTTCATGTATTCAAGGGAGGAGCGGAAAGTATAAAAACTATTTATTCTGACATGTTATTATTTTTTTTTTTTAACGGCTTCTGACATGTTATCTAACTTCTCCATATTGATTTTTCTAGATCTAGATCCATCAAGAATTCAAGATAACTAAATTCTTACTCGAAATCTTCTCAAAGTCTAAACTTTCTCATCACTATAAACTTCTTAACAAGATACTACAAGTTCAAGGTCTAGTCACTGGTGAGTTCACTTCGGTTAAAATGCGGTCACAGTCAATGGATTTTATATCAATAAGATAATCATGGCGTTGAGTGTCTTTCTATATAGGTTTAAAAGTGGTCAAAACATGATCTAAACAAAGAAGGGAGTCAAAATCTGGAACAATTCATGGTATATAATTTTATATGATCACTCACAAGAAGAAATGCAGCACATTCATCATTCTGCTTCATTTGACAATCAACCCACACCTAGAAGAAATATTGTTTCTTCTTTTGCTTCCTTTTACAGAAAATTCATATCAAATCAAGCAGTAGATGGAAGTAAAACATTTTATCGATAGTAAATAGTGATTGTTTTTGTAGGTAAAAATTTTGTGATTTAACTGCTATCGACTAAGTAGATTGTAGGAAGGTAACTCTTCAAGTCGTGTTATGTCTTCTTGCAAAAGCTCTCTTTCAAGCTGACGACGTGTTGACTTCATAACAGCCTGCAATTCCAATAGAAAAACACATTAAAAATAGTTAAATACTGCTTGGTGACTTCCAGCCCGTTTCACCCGTTTTCTCTTGCATAATCAGAATTAACCCATACATAAGTAAATGGGTCAAATCCACACCTTTAAATTCACCAAATTTGAACTATATTTATATCCCCACTCGAACAAATCTTAAATTATTTATCTTTTAATTTTGGGTTGTTCCAAAAGCAACACAACATTTTCCTTTTCTTTGGGAATTGCTTCTTTTCGAAATTTGTTGTTTTTATATTAGCAATAATTTGAATATTGGTGAGATTGATTGTGGTTCACAGATTTTTTTTTTTAATTTTCTCTTTTTAAGGGATATTTTGAGTATCTAATCACTACAGAGTAGTTGAATTATACACGTCACATACTCACATCATAAGTTGGATCTTTTTTTAATGAGGCTAAATAGAATTGAACATATTCTCTATCCAAATAATTAAATGATGTCAGTCAATTTCACATCATCACACGAGAAAGAAACCACATACATTGAAATCCATGTAAGAAGCATGCATGGTGAGCCACAGGTGATCCATTAGCTTGAACGTGATGCAATAAAGAAGGTCAAATGCCGATTCGTTTTCTGACATGTATACAAATACTATTAACTCTGACTGTGGATATATAGAACAACAATATATAGAACAACAATATATACAAGATCAACAGACAGCAATCGGTTATAAAATATAATGTATACCTGAAAGCAACTTCAAGAATGTTGCTCCAACAAAACTCCGTGGTTTGACTGCACAATGGACATGTTATCAGTCCAGAAAAACAATGAACTCCAAATTTTTTGCTATAAGAATACAACTTCAATATATATTCATATAAATCCATCAAACCTGCTTCAAGATCCAACATCTGAATAAGCATGAATGTAATGTTCACACCAGCTACAGCAAAAGGATATTCCCACATGGCCCGTACACCTTCCTGCTTTCTAAGAAGATTTTGGAATGATTTCTGCATAAGATGAAGCAAAGCAATGCAAAAATGTAAACATCAGAAGTGAATAACAATAAGTAAAAACAAGAACCATTACCAAATTATATTCAGAAAAAGAAACATATTTGTGCAAATGTAATTGTATCATGAGCGAGAAAGTACCGGGAAATTCTTGGCAAAATACAGTAAGTTCTCCAGTGATACAAACCCTCCACCCCTGTCAGAAAATTTTGCAAGTATTAAAAGATAACTAATTTATATGGGCTTTTTCTTTCTATATAAAGATATGTAATTACCGAAAATCAGTTGAAGGATCTTTCCCTTGCCAACCCATTTCCTTCCATTGTTCAGAAATTATATCACGGAGTACCTCTTCAGGAAATGCAGCCTTCCATAATGCCCTCAAGGCTTCCTAAAACACCAATATAATTGCAAAAATGGCAAACTCAATCCTACTTTTCTAGCCTTAAAAGTGTAGAAGCATCAAGAATGTGTGCTTTTTTTTTGTAGAGATGGTATCAGCAAGAAATATAAGTACCTGATGTCCTGGAATAGAACTATCGTAGGCTATGTCTAATCGATTTTGCAGCCTTTGTAAGCAATGTTCCTGGCAACGCCAAACAAAATACAGAAAATCAGATATTTATTCCTACAAATAACATTCTAAGCCATAACTCATTGTTCAAAATCATATTATTATGCATACAATCTTAACATAATCAATGACTTGCCTGGGCAGGGGTCAAATCGAATGAGGGGCGAGAGTCACCTTCTCTTCCCTGAACACAAACACATGACAGGCCTCTCCCAATCCACGCTGCTGAGCCTGCAAAAACCTCAGCTGCACATAAAATGAGGAACATTGGTCATAAATATAGTTCATTAGCCTCACAGAAGTCAGCGTTTATGGCCACACGATAGCTTAATTATTTAAGAACATAACAATAAAAGCATCAACCGGTTATCTGATCATCAATGCTACAGCCAATATCCACTTCAATTAAACCAAACCATCTACAATACATAGAACACGGAACATATTTTTTTAATAATTACAAATCTCAGGTACATAGAAGTATAGAACATAAACAGGCAATCTCAATTCACCATATGTATCAACTTCAATGAAAGCACTCATCCAAAAATTCAATTGAAACAGATCCAGATTTTGACAAATTAACACCCATTGCAGATTAACATACTAACATAATTCCAAAATTAGAATGAATTCAAACGATGAAATGATATACCAGAAGTCGTATTACAAGCGTTGTTTCTGTCAAGACCATGCGAAATCCTCCTAACAGCAACAAACGATCCACCACCGCTTCCTCTATCCTCCATCACCAGCAACAAACACACAACACGAACACACTAATCCACCTTAATCTCCACCATTTCCATCAGCAATCACAGGTGCATAACTTGTTCAATATCTCAACGAACTAGCAAACTGAAACAAAACCTAATTCATTCGAAATCCAATCAAGAAATCACACCGATCACACGTTCCACAATCAAAATCGATGAAAGAAGAATAATAAATCAGGAATGAATACATAATTGACATACATAATACATTAAGAAAGCTTACGGAGTGATTCTTGAGGGAAAATGCAGGGGTTGTTTAGTGGATCTAAAGGTGTAAGAGGAAACATGAAAGAAATGAAATGAAGGTGATGATATTGTTTCTTTGATTATATCGTTGTGTTATGTGTATTCATTCAAATATATACAGGTAGAGAGAATTACGAGTTTATGTTTCTCTCACTACTTTCTCTTTCTATATATAATAATAATAATAATAATAATAATAATAATAATTATTATTATTATTATTATTATTATAATAAGACTTATGATAATATTAATATTAATATTATTATATGGTGTGTATATTTGATTATATTTGTGCATCTTCTTTGTTCGTTTGTTGGTGGCCATCTCGTCTGTTAGGTGAGGATGGAGTATTGTCTCTATATATTTATATGTATATGTATATATTTATACAGAGTGTGTGTATATAGATATATGAGGGCGAAGATTTTGAGGTACGGAGATTACAAGTAAAAATGGAGAGTATACTATAACTGCAATAATATTAATAAAATTTGGGTTTGATTTTTAGTGGTTGTATTTTTTTCATATTAGCCGGTTAAAAGTTGAAACGTAATTACATTCCAAAATTATGATAAAAGTAGTGAGATATAATGTTTATTGCGCCGGCTCGGTTTTAAACCGTTGTTAAAATGAAAGATTCAGGAATTACAAAAGACTATGTCGAGATGCTATATTCAAAAGTTTATGAAAACACAGATACAAAACATGTTGTGGTGGTATATATGCAAATAACAAAAAATTAACCTCGTGTAAAACATATGCTAAGAAAATACAAAAGCGAACTTGTAAAATCATTAAAGAAAAAATAAACTGTGTAAAGCCTTTTGCCTAACAAAATTTAGCATTTTAAGATTTAATTTATTAAATACTATAATTATTCATGTAAAAAACTAAAAAAACAAATAAAGAGAAAGAAAAAGATAACAATAAAATAAACAAAAACAGAAATTCTCTTATTTAATTTATGTAAATAATAAAAAAGTTATAAAAACCCAACCTAACCGGGTTGGAGGGGTGGGGGGAGGGACGAGACTTAGTTACTATTTATGTGTAAGTGGGATTTTTATATTTTATTATTGAGTTTGTATATAAACAATGAAAAATAAAATGAAATAATACAATCACTAGATCCAAGATTTGTACACTATGCTTCGACACTTGTATCATTCTATTGTTCGATGAACTCTAGAATTTCCTCAGATGTGCCGTTTGCCTTGTATATGCATGTATAATCGGATCATTGAGAAGTTCATTCAAATGATTCTACATAAAAATAATCAAACTTTTAATAGGAAATTAGAAAAAAATCCAAAATAGTTTTATGATTGTGATGTTAAACGCTAGGCTATAACGAAACTTTTACGAGTTCACTCTCCACATATTGTCCAACGAACAAAGTATTTTCAAAAAATAATTCAATATGATGATGTTTTGAAAACAAATGATATTTTCATGAGAATATATTCTTGAGAATACAAGAGTTCTATGTGAGAATTGTATTGAAAGTAATTTTTTTAATGAGAGGTTTTAAATTAAAGACCAAACGTGTGGGGAGTCAAGGTGGAGCATAGCATCAAGCTAGCTATTTATAAACAACTGTGCGTTATAATATAATGATAATATTATACGTATCATCTCTAAACTTATAAAGCTATCTATTCTCTCAATTTATACCAAAAAAATATTATAAATTATGTATTGAAAACTTATATATATAAATAAAACTAGATTTTTTTTAAATATAGTTGGACACGAAATATGCACGTATATATATACAGAATGCGTGTACTTAACAAATATTTCGTTACAAACATTATCTTTTAAGAATAAAATCATAACTGTGAAGATTTTTTTCACTTTCTTAATTTTTTTTATTGGCTAGAATCTAATTTGATTAACTTCTCATTTTTTTTGGTTTTGTTTTATACATAAATAATGTATGCATTATAAAACTTTATTATTTAACATATATTCTCATTTGGCTAAAAAAAACAGTTGATAGATTTAATTTTTTTATATATATTATTAAACCGTGTTGCCCTAGTTTGTTTGAGATAAATTTTGAAATCGTGTTCATAAACTTATTTAATCTAAAACACATCTAAAACCTACATATAGCTATTGAATTATTATGAATACATACAAATAGTTGTTACGACCAATCTTTTCTATTCATAATAAACTAATCCCTTAATTACAACCCTTATAAATATAAAATCCCTACAAACATATAACAATCTTTGTACGTATATAGAAAGCTCTAAGAAAAAAAAATGCCCAAATAGATGCAAACTCTATATTCCAAAGCATAAAAGTATATTAAGATATATAAAAAGATCTAAATAATTACTAATAAAGTTTATATAGCATACTGTTAATTTTTTAAATTTAATTACTTAATTAGCTCCGATAAATCTGGCAAACAATTAGCCACTATTATAACGAAAAAAATAATATACTACTAAAACTCTTACACGACAAGTACGGATTTTAGGTAGTTAAAATGTAGAAATGAAAGCTATAAAATCTAACAAAACTAAATTACTGTCTAATATAAGTATACCGCATGCATGAGCTATTTATAATAAAGCAATATGAAAAATAAGTGTCGGACGAGTAGATACAACCTGACACATACGTAAAATTTACGTACTTTTAACTCGATAACAACACTTTCTTACTCAACCAATATGAAACCTCCAAGCATATTATATGAACTCTGTCACATGGGGTGTGTTGGAGAATGAGGGCCTTTGGATGATGAAGAGTATTCATGACCTACCATACTCTCTTAACTTTTCTTCTTCCCAACTTTCTACTTTGCTTTTGTGGGTAACCATGCCTTTTGATAAAAGAAACTTACATGGCCTACAATACAAGCATGGGTCTCAAAAACAATGCCCAAAGTCATGTAGTTTGCCTTGCCTTTTCACTTTTGGTCCTAGAAGGGACCATTTGTTTTTCATGTGTGCTTTCAAGTTAAGCTTCTTTATCCACTTACATCCATGTGGTTATGTAGGATGAGCTAGCTATAATCCACTCATTTCAAAAGATATTATATAGCCTTTTTTCTTAAATGAACACAATGTACTAAATTCAACTTTAATGAATGCCATAAATCTTAATATGTTTTCCTAAAGGGGTGCCAAGAAATGGTACATGAACACTAGCTATTCACATTATGAATAGACGATTAGAAAATGTGAGTATTACTGATGATGGATCGCTAATAGTCTATTTCTGTCTTACTCGCCCACAAATTAGTAACAAGTTCCTAGAAACAAAAAAAAAATATAAAAAGTAAGTTTTAAATATGTGTAAGTAATTCTTCGATAACCACGAGTAGATCGGCAATGGATACCCTTATGTTTTGTAGTGATAGTTTTTATTTGATTTAATCTATGATATATGGCCCATGTATCCATATTATTCTTGGTACTTGAATTACATTTTTTAATCATTATCATTGATAAAGTTTAAGAACTTTATTTATTTTAATAATTATAAAATTCTTCTTGTTAATAGAAAAATGACAACTCATTTAACCTACATAACTAAAAACAACCTCGTTGATTAACAAAGAGTCATCATAAAGACATCCTAACATTATGTGGTACTCTCCGATAAAAGAATTATAGATTTTATCCAAAATGTAATGCTTTTATCTCAGAAATTTCTAGTTTTTTGTTAATAAAAAATTACAAGGGAAAAAAATAGTATCAAATCTACCCGATAAGAAACACTCATTATTTGTCAATATTTAATTATTTTATTTTTCAATGCTTAAGATATTAGTACATATATTTATAATTATGATATTTTATGTAAGTGACAAAATATGTATTCGTTAGTTATTTCATCATTAATTATATATCATAATTTTATGTTGTTATGTATATATAAAAAGCATGTTTATTTATACTGTAAGACTAGTCAAAGTCAATACGTGAAGCTCGAGTTTGAGTTTATTTCTTAAATAAGCTCATATAGAGCTCAGTTGATCATATCTATTAAAAGTTTTATGGGAAAATATCAAATTATCATTAACCAATCAGTAAAATGGGTAAAAGTTATCGAATAATAACAATAGTGGTTTTACTTCTTATAATTTCTCAATTCATTTTCAATTATCTCATAATAGACATTCTACTATTATGAAAAATGCAAGTTCATGAATAGTTAGCTTCGGGTTTTCTATGGTTTTGCCACAATTGTTTTTGTGGTTTGCACATTGCCCCCTCATGTGTGTTTATAATAACCACAGACAAAAGAAAGCAACCTTTTGTAGAGAGAGACTGGCGGTTGGGTTGCTTGCTATTGCCGGTGGTGCCGCCGCTGGGTGACGGCGGCAGGTCACCCCGGCCTTCCGATCGTCGGTTTTCGCCACAGGTTTCTTTGGGGTTTCCATTTTACCCCTTCGTGTATGTTTATAATCACAGAAACCCTTTGTAGAGAGAGAAGTTCGGTTGCCTTGGTTGTTGTGGCCGGTGGTACCGCCGCCTGCTGACGGCGGCAGGTCGCCCCGGTGGTGTCGTCGTTGCTTGCATGGCCTGTCACGGTGGCGATGACGTCTCGCCTCCTGCTTGGGTTTGGGTTCTCTGTCGTGCCCCTTCGCCTTCTCCCTGTTTCCTAGGGTTT